>CAMOHE010049869.1:7970-67743 GCA_946598075.1 Artocarpus hirsutus | reverse complement strand
CAAGGCTACATAGACTCGACCACTTGAAGGTGGGAATGCCTTAAACCCCCAAATATTGTTTACACAATCTTCGATGGGCTTGTCACCGAGGACACCTCAAGTGGGCTGTGAGCTTATGCCCAGGAAGCTCGGTTGATCGAAAGAAGCCATCTCATGAATATGTCTGAACACATTAACAAGATATGCCGACAATAGGACATCTCAATCACTTTCACCAAGGAAAAAGTAGATAAACTTGTTCACCTACACAATGACATCCTCGTGTGTGACTACAGATCGCCAACAACATTGTTCAACGCGTACTAATTGACAACAGTAGTTCGGCTGACATCCTTTTCAAGCAAGCCTATAACAAGTTGAAAATTAGTAATGTTATGCTTATCCTGGTCCAAACACCCCTGTATGGCTTCATAGGAGAGTGTGTCTAAGCAGTTGGAAAGGTTAGCCTGCAAGTCACCTTCGGAGAGAAGGCTGCTTGGGTGACATGTATTGTTGACTTCCTCGTCGTTGACAAACCCTCCTAATACAACATAATCATTGGGTGACCAACCCTGAATGCCCTGAAGGTCATAGTCTCCACCTACCATCTGGCAATGAAGTTCCCAACGGAGAATGGGATTAGGGTCATCAGATCGTGACATAAGGATTCCTGTGACTGTTATGCAAATGCTGTCAAGGAGGCCTCAGCTTCACCTCTAAGTGTCTCAGCTATGTATAAGGTTGATGAGATGCCACTTCCTGCCAAGCCAAAGCCAAAGATGAAGTCTGACTTGGATCCTCGGCTTCTAGAAAAAGAGATGAGGGCCGTACCCTTAGAGGATTTAGTGCCATATAATTTAGACTCCAAACATCACGACCGCATGGTCCAACTGGGTTTTCAGCTAAGGCTTGAAATTTAGGCCAACCTATAGAGGTTCCAAATGGAATATTAGGATGTATTTGTGTGGTCCCATGAAGACATGCCCAACATCGACCCTAGTATAATCTACCACCACCTTAATATCCAACCGAAGTATAAATAGGTCATCCAAACACGAAGAGCTTTTAACTCGAAGAGATATGCCACTATCAATGAGAAAGTGCAAAAGCTGCTAAAGGCCAGATTCATTTGAGAAGTCACCTATCCAGAATGGCTTGCAAACGTAGTTCACGTCAAGAAAGTCAACGGGAAGTGGCGGGTCTATATTGATTATATCGATATTAACAAGGACTGCTTTCCACTTCCTCGGCTAGACTGGCTTGTGGACACGACAACTGAGCACGAGCTACTAAGCTTTATGGATGCCTACTCTCGCTACAACTAGATCAGGATGGCCAAGGAAGACCAAATCAAGACCGCATTCACCACAGACCAAGGGCTTTTCTACTATAGGGTTATGCCCTTTGGATAAAAGAACGCTGGAGCAACTTACCAGTGCTTGGTGAACAAGATGTTTGCCCGACTGATCGACAAGACCATAGAAGTATACGTCGATGACATGCTTGTCAAGTCTACCTGAGCAATGGATTACATCGCCAATCTCTGAGCAAGCTTCAACATTCTCCGAGAATATGGGATGAAGCTCAATCTAGCCAATTATGCTTTTGGGGTAGGCTCAGGCAAGTTTATCTGGTTTTTAGTGAACCAAAGAGAGATCAAGGTCAACCCAACTAAAACTCAAGCAGTGATCGACGTGCATTCATCTTGCACTATCAAAGAGGTACAAAAGCTGACCGAGATGGTAGTAGCTCTATCCAGATTCGTATCCTAGTCTACTGACAAGTGCCATCCGTATTTTTAAGCACTCAAGGGAGGTTTGAGTCGAGCAGCGAGTGTAAAGAAGCCTTTCAAAATCTCAAAAGGTATTTAGCCATGTCCCCACTCCTATCCAAACCTTTCCTGGGAGAGATATTGTATGCCTACCTAGCTGTATCAGGAAAACCTATGAGCTCGGTCCTCATCGGAGAAGAAAATGGTGTTTAGAAACTTGTCTACTACACGAGCCATGCATTCTAGGGTGTCAAGGAGAGGTACCCTCTGCTTGAAAAACTTACATTTGCCCTCGTGACCTTTGCTCAGAAGCTTTGGCCATACTTCCAAGGCCATATGGCCTGTGTCCTGACCAAATATTCCTTGCGGCAAGTTCTCTAAAGTCTAGAGATATCTGGGCGGATGACCAGGTGGTCAGTCGAGCTCAGGCAATACAACATTCATTTTGTTTCGAGAACGACCATAAAGGCGCAAGCCTGGGTCGACTTTATTGCCGAATTTATCGATACCGTATAGAGCACTCTCTCCATCAAGAAGGCCCCTGTAGAAGATCAAGACTTCCCTAACAGTAGTGGGGACCACAAAGATTCCAAGCATGAGTGGAAACTCTTCATGGATGGATCATCCTGTGCCAACGAGTGGAGCGCCAACCTAGTATTAACTAGCCCAGATGGATATAAAGCAATCTACGCCCTTTACTTCAACTTCAAGGCCTTCAACAACAAGGCTGAGTATGAAGCACTACTAGCTGGCCTCAGGATTATAAGAGACCTTTGGGTGGATCGCATATCTGTGCACAATGATTCCATGCTTGTCATCCAACAAGTTATCAGGGGATTCCAAGCTCGAATAGAATCCATGATAGCATATTTGCAAGAAGTCAAGGTGTTATTAGGCTAGTTTAAAACTTATTCATTCAATCAAATCCCCAAATCTGAAAACTCCAAGGCCGACGCCCTTGTTTGGCTAGCCTCGGGCTTAGGCAACAACGAACTTACATCGGTCCCCATCGAGAGGTTAATAGAGCTGAGCATCATCAAAGAAGTGACAAGTGTAATAGAAGAGCAAGAGACCACCTAGATGGACCCAATTATCCGATACTTGACCACAGCTGAGTTGCCCAGTGACCAAGAATAGGCCCATTAGATTCGTAATGGCTTAGGCCGATATTCAATGATTGGGGGAAAGCTTTACCAATGAGGCTACACTACCCCATGCCTAAGGTGCATTGGACCTGGAGAAGCCCATTATTTGATAAAGGAAATCCACAAGGTTTTGTACGGCAAAAAAGCCGAGGGGTCCTTGGCTTAGAAGTGTCTTCGGTAAGGTTATTATTGGCTGACCATAGAGTAAGACTACAAGAATTTTGTGCAAAAATGCCTCAAGTGCCAGCAGTTTGGTAGGGTGATCGGACACCATGCTGAACCCTTCACCTTGGTGACATCTACCTGGCCTTTTGCCAAGTGGGCTATTGACCTAATCGGACCACTTCCCCAAGCCCAATCATAGTTCAAGTACTGCACCATGGCCATAGACTACCTCACCAAGTGGGTGGAAGTTGAGCTATGCACTAACATGATCGAGGTAAAGTGCACCAACTTCATTTGGAAGAACATCATCTGCTAGTTCAGAATTTCATATACCATTATAACCGACAATGCCAAGCAATTTGAATTGTCATGTTTCCTCCGCCTGTACGAGCAGCTCGGGATCAAAAAGGTGTTTTCTTCACCTAGTTATCCTCAAAGCAACGGGCAGGTTGAAGCAGTTAATAAGACAATTAAAGAAAACCTAAAGAAAAAGCTAGAGGACCTCAAGGGCGCGTAGATCAACGAGTCCCAAAGGTGCTTTAGGCATATCGAACAACTGCCTGGACCACTATAGGGGAGACTCCATTCTCCCTCGTCTATGGGGTTGAGGCGGATATCCCAGTTGAGGTTGGCCTACCGAGCTTCAGGATTAAACAATATGACGAGCTCCATAACGCTGAAATCATGATGTCCAAGCTTGACTTACTCGAGGAGAAAAGAGACCATGCGATTATCCATAATGCAACATGCAATCAGGTGGTTTCTCGATACTACAACAAGCGGGTCCAACCAAGGAACTTTAAAGTTGATGACTTGGTACTCAAAAAGGTCATCATTTAGCAGCCTGGGCTAGGGTTATTCGGACCAAAGTGGGATGGCCCATACAAGGCAGTCGAAGTCATACGGCCAGGCACCTACAAGCTATCTGACATGGAAGGAAACGTGCTCGGCCACCTTTAGAATGTTGAGCACTTGAAAATATTCTTTTGTTAACAAAAGCTGGAACACATTTTTTGACCTTTGGCTTCATTCGTTTGCAACTAGGCCTACTAAGCAAAGCTGGAATATAAAGAAATGTTAATGAAAATAGTTATTCTACACAATTCCTCTGAGCAATTCATGTCAAGAAGGCCATAACTCTCGAAGAGGGGACCACCTTGACTCCTAGTCTGGAGGACCCGACTACAACTTTTGAAGAGGAGGAGTCATCCCGATTAACCAGACTGAGGGGGTTGGTCGGCACGGTCTCGACCATGAGTGGACGTAAAACTAGTCCGCTAGTCCACCACCATATGGATGACCCGAACAAGAGTTGTCCTGACACAACAATGATTCCGGGTGCAAAACTTCCAACCATAATTAGACCTGTAAAAGTTCAAGCGAACTTAAACAAATCTAATGGGGCTACAGGCTACTACCAAAACCAAAGTTAACCTCGTTCAAGGACTATTCAACTTGGAAAAAATGAAATCAATATTTCATTTTTGAGAAGTTTGTTCCAAAGGAAAACCATACTAAAAAAAATGAACATCGGTGTTTCATTTCTAAGAAGCTATAACTCAGAAACTACGAGATTACCATTTTGTTTCTGAGGAGCTTTTAACTTGGAAATTGAAATCTGTGTTTCATTTCTGAGGAGCTTTTAACTTGGAAATTGAAATCCATGTTTCATTTTTGAGGAGCTTTTAACTTGGAAATTATTATTTCATTTTCAAAAAACATTTAAGAAAATGGAATTAACATTTCATATTCGAGAAATATAGTACTTGAAAAATAAAATTAAAAGTCACGTTTCGAGGAACAATAAACTTGGAAAATGAAAGAAAAATTTCATTGAAAATTAAAGTTAAAATTATCTCTGGGCGGTACAAATAACTGGGCACCTCCCAAATACAGATGAAAAATTACAAAAATAAAAAACAAATTAAGCTTAGGCCCCGTCCCCGGCATTATTGTTCCCACCATTGTCGTCCTCGCCATCTAGGTCCACAAAAACCTCCTGGTCGATGTACCCCGTCTCTCCATCTGCCTTCAGCTCGATGATCAACGACCAATCAAAATTGGCTGCCTCAGGATGCCTCTCTAGAATATGTTCTTGTAAATCGGTCATCTTGAGGTAGCAATTGTCCACGTATTCCACGGAGGTCTTGAAATCCTCAACGGCCTTGGTGAGTCGACCTAGCAGCTCATCCCTGAGGAAGCTCTCATGCTTTTCCCTAGCAGCCTGCAGCTTGGCTTGAGCTTGGTCTGTGGCTGCCTCACCTGGTCAGCCTCTTCTTGGGCCCTCCTCCCCTCGTCCTCTGCCCGAGTAGAGTCTGCCTTAGCCTGCTCGAGCTTCACCTCGAGTGCCTTATCTACCTCGGCCTTCTCCATGGTGGCATTCTCTGCTTTCTGCTTCTCAAAACCAAGCTCGCGTATGCCGGACATATTGGCTATCTCGAGAAATACGCAGGCTTGAAAAATAGATGGTTAGGGCAAAAGAAAAACTCAAGTCAAAAGAAGCTCGGGATGCAAGCTCAACATACCTTGGCGGAAGATCAGAAGGCAGCCCAGAACAAACTCGGGAAGGACTCCTCCTAGATACTCTCAAAAAACGACTGTCCATGCACCGCTTCCCTAATGGTCTCGATCATTAAGTGGCGGGTGTTTCTTTGCCTCCTTGGTGGCTTCGTTGATGGTGGAGGCACAGTGGTCGTGACGGTTGGTGGTGGGTCCTAGCTGGACAAGGCCCCTGCCCTAGTCGGATGCAGCGGTGGGGCGACTGGTTAGACTACGGTGGGGGGATACTCGGCCCTCGTGGTCTTCTTCCTCTTAGGCCCCAAGACTGCTTTTCCCTTCATTTGCCGAGAAGATATATCTGCAACAAAATCTAAAAGTTAGATGGAGCTCGGTAAAAAAAAAAAAAAAAACTTAAGCTTACCATCGATCCGTAGCTGGCACAATAGGTAAAGGCGTTGAATCACGTCCTCGAGGTCTTCATTGGAAACTGGTGGCCCCAAGTCAAGGGAACTACTTGACAAGTCCTTAGAACTAGATGATGATAACTCCCTCATCGACCACCTGGATCGGCTGGTGCTCGGCCCCAAGATGTCAACGACACTCGGCCCTGCTGCTGTAACCTGCCTAGTTGACCGAGCAAGAGGAATGTTTTAACAAGGATTTATTAAGTTAAACTCCCTAAATCAATTGTAATGGGAGCGTTTAGATTTCCAAAGTAGGAAGGATGGCTGTCGAGTAGACGAAGACTTGGCGCACAATCCTCCACTGTCTCGATAACTTGCTCGGTGCCTACGGCTTCTTAGACCAAACGTGCCCCTTACTCAATCATCCTCGGGACTTGTTAGGCTTTGGGTACCACCTCATCGACTCAAGCTAAATAATTTTTCTTGAAAAAGAACCACTCGAACTTCTATAGCTTGTTCGAGTTGGGATTGCCTAATATGAAAACCTTCTTAAAGCCGATGAAGTAGTACCATCCCCACTGTCGAGGAAGCCTCTTTATTTTGTATGCTTGTTTAAAGGCTTTCCACGGCATCCTAGTTACCCAATAGTGCCTCTAAAGCATGTACATCCTGATCATGGAGCAATAGCAATTTGGGTTCAACTGAGCGGGGCACACATTCAGGTCATTGAATGCCCGGTGAAGAAAAGGGTGGAAAAGCAGACGAAGCGCGGCCCAAAAGAACTCGACGTAAAGCATTATATATCCTACCGATGGGTTAAGCGACGAGTCCTCATCCTCGGGCAAGATGAGGTTGATGTTGTCCGAGATGTCTATTCTCAGTGTAGCATTTCAAGCTGAAACTCTATCAAGGTGCTCGTATACTCTGTTGTAGACGTCGAGCTGAGATCTTCTGTTAGCAACGATGCCTCAGACCCTAGTGACAATAAGTCTCTCCTCAGCGTCCTTATCTCCGACGTTGGCATCCTTGGGTTCCACCTCTCTGGCTAGCTCATCTTCGGTGGAGACGTCCATGATCACCTGACCCACAATATGAGCAAAAACCCCGGCACTTTGGCCTGAAGTGCTCTACACATTGGGAGCTACCACCAAGTTGGCACTTTCTCGAACCATAACTTGGGATGTATCAGCTGTGGCTACCCCAATATATGGGTCTTCGCCCCTACACAGCTTGATTGGGTGTCTCCCTACAATCATGTCCAAAAACTCCTACTCAGGTATCGTTCCGGCACTAAGGCTCAGTATTTTAGCCAGTCGGGCCGCTCCATCATTCTAGGGGACACTCCCTTAATGTCTAACTCCATAGTTGTCGACTGGTTGGTGTGGGTACTGCTGTCGAACTAGGAGATGTTTACCTTCTAGGAGTTACTAAGATTACTCATTTTTAAATATACTTCTTGGAAAAATTACCTACTCGGGGTCCGTAAAAGCTCGAGAATGTCTAAAAGTTCTCTGGTTATGACCTATAAGCGTGGCAGCTAAAACTAGAAAGTCACAAAGTCTAGTTGTGTTTACACGCTAGAAAATTGAGAAACTAATTGTTATTTATAGCCACAACTCAGGCATAAAACTAAAGCACCAAAACCGAAGAGATGTGATGATTACGCTCTTCAGGGAGATAACCAATCACATGTCGACACATGTCCCACCGAGCTACGTCTCACGTTTCTTCACCTTCTATCACCTCAAGACCTTGCCTTAAGGGCTAACCATACCCGAGCACACTTACTCAGGTCAGTCCACCTGACCAAGTACCGACTAGGTGCACTGAGGGGCTATTGTTGGGGGTGTGCTTGGCACTATCTACTGAGGAGTAAGTCCTTGGTGGTCGGCAAATCGGCTCGGCATTGTCCACAGATGCACGATAATGACCCTCCAAAAGCTCGGCTGTCAAGCCGAGGTGCTCCACAGGGCCCCCTTAAGCCACAACATAAGTATTGCCACCTCGGATAAGACACATGCTTGGGTCGGGTAGTTAAGCCCGCAAACAAGCAGCCACTCACCACTAAAAGCCTCCAAATGGCTACCTTCTTGCCGTCAAATAAAGACTAATCCATTGGCGGGGACTTTGACACATGTCTCCTGCCTTCTGACAAGCTTTGATATGACACACAGGTCATGGGCGAAACACACCTAGTACCCTGTAATGCCCCGAAATTAATTAAGTAAAATTAGTGTATAAAATAGTGAATTAGTGTGCCATGATGTATTTTTAAACTTAATCTAATTATTTTATGATATTTCTAAATTAATATTATTTCTAATTATTCTAATCATTTTAATTAGTCTTGATTATTTTTATTTGTTATTTTAAAATTTAAAACAAAACAATTTGTTAAATACTAACCACGTCCTTTTTTCAAAACCGAAGATGGTACATGGTTTTCTTTCATTGGTTTTGCTCTCCCTTTTACTAATTTAGTTTCCCACACTCTCTCTCTTTCCCTCACTCTCACGCTCACTCTCTTTCTCTCTTGCCTCTCTCGTTGCCCCTCTTTCTTTCTTTCATTCTCTTAAATTTTTTATTCCAAATTAAGCCCAAGCTTCGGTTTTCAGTGGATTAGAAGCTTGGGAAAGCGTTTGAATGATCACAAACTCGATTTAAAGCTTAAATCCAAGGTTAGTTTTCAAATTTCAAACTTTTTCTAAATTTTTCTAATTTCTTAGCATTTTAGAATCCAAGCTTGTTTAAGCTTAGAAAACCTTTAATCTAAGTTAGTAGAACTCAAAACATCTAGAATCTAGGCTTGGTTTGATGAAAAATAGATTTGAATCAAGTTTTTCTATTTTTTTCCTATTTTTTTATTTTCATATTTAATTAAAATTTTCTATGTAAATCTTGTTTAAATTAGTTTAAAAGTGTTCCACTATGTTTTTCTATCATCTATGAGTGTTTTCCATGCCTAAGAACTGAGAAAAATAGGTGAAAATGAGAATTGGGCTCGAGGAGACTGAGACCTGATTCTAAAAAATTTTAGATTTTTCTTAGTTCGACAGGCCAAACTTCATGTTCTATAGGCTGGATACATGAATGCGACAGGATAGACTCATATGTCCAGCAAGCCAAACCTAGAGAATTTCGACAGGCTGGTCCTATACGATCGGTAGGCCGAACTATGCAGTCTGGCAGGCCGGACCAGGGGAACCGGTAGGCCGACCAGTCTTCATGAAAATTTGTCGTTTTTCATCCGTTTTTATTGTTTTGAACCCCGATTGAGATTTTAATCATGTAGTATGGTTTTATAAGCATAAATGGCACACTAGGACACCATCAGATAATTTAGCAATATAGGATATCTTAAGTTATATATTGACAAACTTAGTTTATAGTTCCATGGAGTTAACGTATAGCGGATCGGGACTGCGGTGTGGGACATTAGCACTAATATTGAGGTAGAACTTTTACCCCTCCTTTAGCAACCTTGTTTGAAAAAGATTTTGGCCTTACAAGATGATTTCTTTCAAAGTGTATTCAATGAAGGATTTAAAGAAGGTTTGATCAATTATTTTCATAACTTTTGGATAATGATATGTTGTACATAATGAACCACATAATGATCGTAAATGAGTACACTTGGTAAATGGGTTTTAAATAATAATAGAAATGAGCATAAGGGCATGATGCTATATCAGAGATCGGTTCGTGTAGTGTGCGATCTTGGGGGCAGGTCTTGAAACCCAACTGGGTCACTACGGTGGTGATATATATATGGTTTGCCCAATAAAAGATAATAATATCTTTTCTGGTCGACCAACAAACGGTTTGGTAAGATTAATTTTTTTTAATTTATTTATCCATCTATTTATTTAAGTCTATTTTCTAAGTATTTTCTTGAATAATGAATTTTCTATTTAAAGTTAAATGTTTTTATAACCTAGTCCTACTAAGCCTTTTGCTCACTCTTTATTTGTTTTCAACCCTTTTCCCCTATGTGGAATTCAGCTTAGGATTGATGAAGGGTCCGCAGACCTAACTTGCGAGCAGTAGAAGACTTGAGTAGATTATTTGTATATATTAATCAAGGCATATATTATTTTAACTTCTCTTTCTATTTTGAACTATAGTTGTAATTTATTTATTGTCTATACTAAGTGTGAACATAAGTTGTGGGCCGGTGAGACCTAACGCGTATTTTCTTATTCTTTATTATTTTATTTTATTTCATTTTGTTTTACCTTATTTGTTTAATTAGTATAAATGTTTGCTTAAAAAGGTTTTTAAATCATCACCTATTTCTTAATTAATTAAATTCCTTAACTTGTGTTTTAATCAAAATTTTTACTTAATTAACCCGCCACGTCACATTCTGCTCTCTGAGGCATGACACACCTGGTTCAAGTGGCAACCTATAAATAGAGCGCATTTACTACATCTAGGGACCAATGTGCTCTTTCCCAACTATCATTTCCTGTACTCTGCCGAGCAGCACCTGCCTTGAGCGTCGAAGAGCACTTGCTTGATACTTCACCGGCGTCCCCTTTCATTTACCTTTAAAGCATCATTCCTCTTGTCACAGGTACATCCAAGTAGGCCGAGACGAGCAGGGAAGGGCCGTCTGAGCACCGTGCGCAGCCGCACGTGATGTTGAATTGCCATAATCTGCTGGTACGCATCAACATATATATATATATATATATATATGATGGGTATTTGCGTGGAAGGGATGAGAGGGGACAGGCTTTGGTATAGTATGAATTAATTGTTTAGGGAAAACCACGATTTGGACATGTCAGGATGAAGGCTTGGTTTATGCACCCCCATGTGATGCCCTAACCAAAACCTCTTTGTTTCTGTCAAGTGGAAAGTGACGCAACTCCAAACCTCTATGCCCCACTTAAATATTTTCCTTCCACATTATTAATATTTATTCATATTTTTATTCTACACATTTAGAAACACAAATAAAGGTTTTCATAATTTGTGTCCACATATAATATCCATATATGAGATTTTTAGGTAATTAGATAAGTTATTAAAAAAAATACCTTATATTGGCGCGCGTAAATATATATATATATATATATGTATATGTATATATGCACACACTAATGCGTATATTATTCTACTTTGCACGTGTATTTTTGTTTTTGTTTATTCTTTTCGCTTTACAGTGGTCAAAATTTACTAGCCACCATCAATTATTTTCTGTGTCACTTTCCCGTCGGAGGCAATAAGGGTGCCCCCATCTTTAAATTATTCGTGGGTTTAACTAATTGAATTATTGTATTTCTTGGCTTTAGTCAATGAGTCGATTACTAAATCTGTTGTGAAAAAGCAAAAAAATAAAAATAAACAAAAAATAAAAAATAAAAAGGAGACTGAATTAAAAGGTTGAATATTTGCATGAGACACGAGAGCCGTAATTGACCTTTTTTAACTATATATTTATGTGATTAGCATACATACATATATATATATATGGAATATCAAATTCTAGATCAACAAACATATGCACTAGTTTTTTGGTTTTCCTTTTACCAATTGTAGCAGTTTGGTATCATAAAGGAAGCAATGAAAACATGACCGAAACCCTTTAAATAATTTAAGACACGTTTCTCCTTAATTCATATCACATGTCTGTCGAAATACCATGCATGATGCAATGCATGGTTTAAAAAACCATTGATTTTTCTTTTGTTTCCTTTCTTTCTTCCTTTTATTTGTTTTTGTTATTATTATTATTTTGCATCGACTTTTCGAATTCAAAGTTCCGTAAGCCTATGACCCATCAGCGGACAAGTTCGAAAACGACAATTATTATGATTCGATGACTTTATAGCTGGGTCTATGTACAGAAACAGAACATTATGAGTTATTGCTAAAAGCCTGCGTGTGGTGTCTGTTATTGACTATTGTATTTTGACGTTTTACCCATTGTCATTGGACACCCGAAGACGAATACTTCATTACTTTGCCCTTCCTTTAACTTTTAGTTTTTATTTATTTTCTTTTGTCTAGCACTAGTTGAATAGTACGTGTAAAGAGCGCATGCGTATTAAATATGTTAACCAACAAAAAAAAATAAACAGTAAAAAAACTGTTTCGCAAGGAAAAAAGAGGAAAAAACACGTTTTGGAAGAGGAAAAAAAAAAAAAAGTTTTGGGAGCTTAAGAGGGAAAAAAATATTTTAAAAAGCCTAAAAATGTTTTTGGCTGGAAAAAAAACATTTTATAAAAAAAGACAAAAGTTTCGAGAGTTTCCAGCGCCCTTAGTGCACTACACAAAATTTGCTCTCTTTATATTTATGTTAAAGGTATGTCATTTTCTTAATAGGGTGCTTTGTTATCATTTTATGTGTGAATTATAAACACTCATTATTGTAATGAGTAGACTTAATTAGACTTGAATATTATGGTGTTACTGATTATTAAAGCTCGTGACAGTGCCAAAACAATAATTTGAATAGGGCACTGTTAAAAAATAAAAATAAATTTTCATTAAATGCAAACATAATTATATATTTCAACTATTTAATAAAGTACAATTATAATTTTTTTACAAATAGAAACATAAATAAAATTAACAGAAGCTTGACTAAAATTTTATACAAAAATCAAGAATAAAACTAGTATTTCAAAAAAGCGAGTAGAGGCACATACCCTCACTTACATAACCTTCCTCTGCCCTTGATTAAAGTTGAGTTTTCTCAAACTTTCTTTAAGGGTCCGTAGAAATGAATTTGGCTTTGATTTTTCCCAATTGCAGTAGCTCCTGTTAATTTATTTTATCTTCTTTTCTTTTTCAGTTTTTCTGTTTTGCTTTTTTTTTGGTTTTGTTTTTAGTACAAACATCACTATCCACCTTGATTGACAAGAAAAGTCCCAATGGAGAATTTTTCTACTTGGTTTGGAAAGCATGTTAGAGAAACAAGTTTAGTTTGCTATAGTATAAAACTCTGATATGCTAAAGTAGTTTACTACAATATAAAGCTCTCACATACTATAGTGTTTAAATTTCAACTTCAAGTTCTAATTGATTTCCCAAAGAAACTAGCCTACTTCTTTAATTAGACATGAAATACTATGTAGTACCGTTTCCGATAATAGGACGGCTTTGATTAATACATGGCCGGTTTTACCTAACAAACACACTTTAGAATAACAAAAAGAAGGAAAAAGAAAGCTCATTGGAATGAATAATCAATGTTTTTGATCATCTTGAGACTTCTATTTTGTTTTGATTTAATTACATTGGATTAATGCATGGTCAGTAATAATACACATCTTTAGTGATCTTTTAAACCGTAAAGCTAGCAACTTTTGTCTATAATTCACATGACTTTATTCAACTTTCTAAACATTACAAATTTATATTTTTCCAACTTTGTTGTTATAATTAGATTTAAATCTTTCTCCACCCCCATCCAACTAAAGCACAAATAGATTTTACTAATTAGAAAAAAAAAGCCTGCTCGAGGACAATTTCCAATGTTGAGAAAAAGCTTATATATAGTATTATTTTTTTGACAACTAAATCTTATATATGTTAATTGTTTAAAACTAAAGTAGGCTATTTGTTACTTTATTGAACGATAAGGCAATAAGATTTTGGTGTTTGTCGGATGGCCATGGCGGAGGGGAAAAAAGGCATGCCAATTACCAAGTTATTGGAAGCTAATTAGCCAACAAAAAGTAAAAGTGGTAAGCCAATATAGCTTCGGACAAGACTTTGCTTTTGGTTGGATTAGGGGACTCTTATATATTGCCTATGTCCCATTTCTCCCATTTTTTTTCACTTGCCTAAAAGGTGGACCAAAGTTACATCAAAAGAAGTGCAAAGACCATATGTTTTTCCCCCCTCCAAAAGAAAATTATCCGGTTCTCAGGTCTTTGTCACCAACAAAAAGCTCCCAAATAAAGGAGAGATCATGAAGGAGAGAAAACTCTTTCGGCTCCGGATCATATACATTTACATGAACAACTTTTTTTGAGACTACTCATTGCGTCTTAATGTTTTCGAACGTCAGATTTAGCATAATCATATCAAAAATAAAAGATATACAAATAAACATAATCCATAGTTTCAAATATATATAAAGTTTTTTTTTTTTGTTGGGGTACCTTATCATAAAAAAGCAAGCGATGTTCATCTGTAAACAGTGCCACTTTGATAGTTTGCTTATGCAGTCGGTTTTCTACGGATTCTGCAAAGTTTTTGACACATTCGGAGATTCTACTCCTGTAGTTTTTGGTTTTCCAAGCTTGTTGTTAAGGTAAAAAAATATTCATTTTCTAACAAATATATACGTTTTTTTTTTACTTGAATGTTGTTTTAATTAGAGGAAAAAAAAGATGTAAAATTAATGGGGACAGATCGATTTTGAATTCTTTCAAGCTTTATAGTATAATGAAGCTTAGGTTGCATTTTTCTTATGGCATTGATGATCAAGTGTTGTTGTTTGAGTTTGACACACGAACAAGAATAACAAAATATTGGTGACAACACACGTGATGTTGTTTTATCTCAGTGACGTAAGAAGTAAAGTTTTTTTTTTTTGAAAAAAAAAACCTCTTCAAAAGAGCAGGAATTGTCCCTGACCTCAGTGATGACTACATTCAAGGGGTAAATCTCTTTGACAAAAAGTGGTTGAAACTATTTTTTATAGTCCCAATTATCATTACTATAACCTTTTTTCTCACATAATTTAAACAATAAAAGCCTATTCAAACCACTCTCTCAAACAGAAACCAATCCTTAGCAAATAAGATAAATGGTAAATAGTTTGGTTGGTCTCCAACCTTTTAAAAAAATCACAATTTGGTCCCCAAATTTTTTTTTATTCATCCAGGCTTAACCTTTCAGATTTGATGCTAAAGGACTAAACTTGCTGTTGGACATCAATTTAGCCATCACGTGAGGAGTACACTTGGTTTGTTTTAAAGGCAATGTAGAAAATGGATATTTGGGGATAAAATTTGGAGGAAAAAATTAGGCAGATGAGTTAAGGTTTTGATTTCAGTTATCTGACATAAAATTGGGGCTAAAAATTTTACCTCCTTCTATCTCTACTAGTGGCGATGGCGACCCAACCACTGACGTGCCTTTGTCCATGTTCGAGGTCGATCAAGATAGTTACTTCATGGAATGATGCCAACTCAGGTCGAAGGTTTTATGTTTGTGAGAATGCTAATGTAAGTGAGTGTTTTACTCTGTTTTAATATGATTTTTTTTGAAGAAATTATTTTAGAAATTTGAAACTTTGTTTTAATCATTATTTTCTTTTTACATGAAGATGGGTGGAAGTGTGTTTTTTATATGGTATGATCTGCCAATATGTGCAAGATCAAGGATGATTATTTCGGGTTTGTTCCGGAGGATTAAAGAATTAGAAGTCTAAATGAGACATCTAGATCATCGTCCTCCTAAATTTGTAGCTCGTACATTAAGTTTTTGCAATATTATTGTTGTTATCCTTATTGTTTTGGTATGTTTTGTTGTATTTAATGGGAATCTGGATAATATTTGAAGAAATTTAATGGGTTTGTTGTCTGCATCAAAAAATAGATCTGATTCGAGGGACTAATTTGTTACTTTTTTTGTAATGTTAGGGACAATATTAGGCCGCTGAATTGCCATCGTCACTGGTGGAAATCATAGAAATGTGCCTTCAATCGGCCTTCACAATCCTGCATAACCCCGATTTTTTCGTTTAGAGAGGACGAGAGTGAGAGAGAGTTTCACAATATTTTTATCGCTTCTTTTCCTCCAATTTTTTGGTTTTTTCAATGAAACTTTGAGATAGGAGGAGGGTATATTTGTCTTTTCGTCAAAAATAGACTAAGTGCGCTCCTCACGTGACGTCTATCAGTGAACTTGGTCCTTGAGCACCAAATTGAAAAGTTAAGCTTGGATAAATTAAAAAAATTTAGAGACTAAATTATAACTATTTAAGAAGATTAAGAAATAACTGAGCTATTCACTCTAAGATAAATGTTCCAAAAAAGTGTAGGCTCGTGCCCTAGTACAACCAGATCAGCGAAAACTCAAAAGGGGCAAATACATTAGCTAATAGAAAGAAAGCGCAACCAACTAAATAAAGACAGAAATCGGCGCTACACTTTAAAGACTTGAAACGGCAGGTCGTATGGGCTGCTACATTACTCATAAAGCACATGCCGTTCTCCATGGAAGATGACAAGTCGTTTTAATGTTGGAAGCGACATGTTTGCTTTGGAAACTACATGTCGTTTTAATAGAGGAAGCGACATAGCGTTTGGTTTCAGCAAACGACATGTTTATATAAACGAGGCCAAGAAAAAAAAAAATCAAATTAGTCTGCAGAGCAAGCGGTTGAAGGACCCACGCAATTTGATGGCGTTCACGTCATCCTACGGCTACCAATTTTGGATTGCCCCACAAGACAATCTGCCTTGTTGTAGTTGCGCCACGTTAGCACTGACGTATGAGCTGACCTGCACTTGTATTAATTTTCGAATAGCCAATCAATAAATAAATAAATAAATAATAACATATGAACAGTTGAGAAAGGAAAGGCAAGCGAAACTTGTCACCGTCATCCAAACCAAACCACGAAGTTTCATCAGACTGTCTGTCTGACTGTCCATCAGAAATCATTCAATTTCAGTTGTTTTCAGCAGGTTTGAGGTTAGTCTCTAATTTAATTTTTATTTACTTCAATTTTCGTTAATTTTATTTTTGATTTTAATCAAGTTAATCTCTTATCAATTGTTCTTAAATCAAATCAATACCCAGTAATCTGTTATGATTCTGCAAATTTTTGTCGTCGATGATCGCAGTTACTTTAAAAGAATTTTCTTTTTCATTTTCGCAATTTTGGTTAATAAGGGATTAGGCAACTGATGAAGTGTGCAGTTTCGATTCTATTTTTTCCCTTACTTTGTTCTTCCTTTTAGTAAAAAGAAGTAATTTTTCCCTTCTTTATTAATTTAATTTTGATGTTATACCCTTGTTATAGCTCGTATTTATCAGGGGTGGGAGAAAAAAAAAAAAAGAATGAAACTTTTTTTTTTTTTTTAACTTGTATAGTTGGGAGCTAATTTTCAGGTGGAATGGCAAAGAGCTACTTCAAGCAAGAACATGATTTTGGTGCGTACGAGCAGTGTTTGTGTTGTGAAATCTTGTTGTTAGTTTAATGTTAATATTCATGTCCAGTAAATTAAGTACTAATGTTCTGTTTTATTTATCAGAGAAGCGACGTGCGGAGGCTGCAAGGATTAGAGACAAGTACCCTGACAGAATTCCGGTGAGATTTCTGATGAAACGCGGCACTGTTACTTTGTGTTTCAAAAGTGTCCTTTAATGCTGTTTTATTTATTGGGTTGGCAATGTATTGAGATAGAGAATTCGTTGTGGTAGTAAATTACCTATATAATTTTGCTCTCAATGCTCATTTGCTTGACAACTATTATTAGATGCCTTGTTTGGGGGAATAGGGATGAGAGGATTAGTGCATCGAGTGTAAGACTTATGGTTGTTTGGTTAAGAGATTAGAGAGAATCAAAATCCTCCACATGGCTCCAATTTTGGTAACTTTTAAGTTATAAGGATTACTATAATGAGAAACAGGTTCTCCCTTTCTTGTCTATTTTCCTCGCCTGAGTTGTGTACCTTTCCTTCCTTTGTTCCTACATTATTTCCCCCTTACCAAGGAACCATATGCAATTTCCTATTGTAAGTTATTAGCTATTGTGGTGCATTGGTTGATTTTAGAAGGTAGAATTATTGGACACTATGTTTAGAGCTGCATAAGTTCACTCACGACTTTGATTCTTTCATATTTTGCTTTCGGCGTTAATTATCTTAGTAGTGTTGTAGAATTGCTTTTGGCTTTCTATCTGACTTGTGTATACAACTTGCTTTTATAATTTTAAGGTGATTGTGGAGAAGGCCGAGAGATGTGATATTCCAATTATTGATAAGAAAAAGTAAGTTTTGCTATTTGTGTTCCTACATTTGTGTGTTCCTTTTTTATATATTTTATCCCGGTTTTCTTGGCTGCATCTTTGAGTGAGTTTTGTGGTTTATTCGTGTTCTAGTATAGTTAACCTGGCGGTGCCATAGAGAATTATATAGTAGCAGACTGTACATGTTTACTTCAATGACTCTAAATTCTTCATCCTTCTCGTTTGTTGCCTATCATTATTTTTCAGTTATTTGTTTCGTACACAGATAAATTCAAACACACCTGGAATTTGAAGTAATCTTCTTTTAAACTATGATGCTCATGAGTTCTACCTTGTCCGGTATATTGACGTATTGTGAACAACCGCAAGAGCATTCCATCTAAGCATTCAATAAATTTGGAGAAAAAAATTTGATAGTCATGGTATTGTGGTTTTTCTAACTCGTATGAAATCTGAAGTGTCTTATGTTTGCTTGATCATATAGTCAATTTGGCTCTGAGTTTGCCTAGTTGTTGCTTCGATACTACTAAGTTAAAAACTTTTCCTTTTTTTTTTTAAAGTATTTCATTTTCTTTTCAAGAATTTTGCCTTTTTTACATGTCTTTTAATTGATATTGGGTGTGAGCAATTACAGATACCTTGTCCCGGCTGACCTAACTGTGGGACAATTTGTTTACGTGATCCGAAAAAGGATTAAACTAAGTGCAGAAAAGGCAATCTTTATTTTTGTGGACAATGTTCTCCCACCTACTGGTAAATTTTTGTAAATGTTGTCTTCAGTTTGCAAGTCGGGGGGGGTGGGGGGGGCTTTTCAATTTTGACAGGGTCCATGGGGAATCACCGTTTGTTTGGGCTTTTGCAGGTGCAATCATGTCTGCCATTTATGAAGAAAAGAAGGATGAAGATGGATTTCTTTATGTCACTTACAGTGGAGAGAACACTTTTGGTTACTAAGATCGTACTAAACTCTGGTTTAATTTGTCAGCCTTTGCCAAATCGGGTTCTCAGAGCTTCTATTTCAAAATTGCGCAACCACCATCTTCTCTCCCTCTGCTAAGGTTTCTCTTACTTAACCTACTATCTGACTGAAACACCTTGCTGGTGATATTGTGTACAGTTATGTGTATATAAACTACGACTATTTCCTTAAGGGTACATATGGTGGTTTGTTTATATAATCTGATACAGGAACATGCTTATGCCTCTCTCTCGCTCTCTCTTTTTTTTTTAAACTGTAATGGGAATTATTTTTTAGACTGAAGAGATTTGGCACGTTATGGATAAATGGAAGCAAGTCTTTGGAGAAGTTTGAGCATTGGATATTGGTTTTTTATCAAATCCATTGCCCATCAAGCTTGGTAGCCTAGCCTACTTCTATATGGCTGTGTTCTCCTGTCCAAAAATTCTGGACCAAGGTCTCCAGGTAACGGAATGGAAAGTAGCAAAGGCCAAACAAATTCAATGGTCCTAATATTGACACAAACTAGTACTCACTCCTTAGCCCTTGCAGTGTGTATTCGACTCCACGTTTTTCGAATGGTTTCGAAGGACATTGAGTTTGTCATGTGAGTTGTGCCAAGAACCGCTGAATGTAAAATGCATGTAGCGACATGGGTCCAAGCATCATTACTCAAAAAATATAAACTAATAGAGGAGGGGAAATGAAAACTAAAGATGAGCTCTAGGGAACAGTACCCCAAGTAGCAGTGTGTAGCGTGGTCCAGGGATGATGTGGAAATATTGCACCACGTCTGAAGCACATGCACTCCATGCCATGTTCCCACGATGGTGGAGCCGACCTTGTAGGTTTGTTGTCCAGAAAGGAAGTTGCAACTGACGGTTTAGCCATGCCCCTCTGTCTCCCCACCTCCCACCCTCATCTAGGTTCCATTTGATCCAGCCTTCTCTTTTTCATTAATACCACCCTTCCTCTGTTGATCAAATTCATGTCTAGTGTCATCTTTTTCAGTCATGACCACGACAACAATCCGCACAAAATTAACCCATTTGAGTTTATTATAAAATTATTGTTGGGTTACGCGAGTGAGGTAAGGTAAGGGGCAGATACCGTTTGGAACAAATATGTTCATGGTGACTTGGGGATGGTCTACATACTAACTAGTGTCGTAGGGAACAAATTATTCAGTTGATTGAGTGTATTATGTCCATATATTTATGTGATAGGAGGACACGTTCTGATGAATAGTTATCTTTTTATTTGGTAATCTGTCTATGTTAACTATATTGAAGTATCTCTCTCTCCAAAAAATGTATTTCGCCTTAAATGTGTTTGGTCATAGCTTATCACAAATAGTCTACTTAAATCTCTTATATTAATGTTTCTTCTTCTTCTTTTTTTCTTTAAAAAGAAAATCTCTTTTATTAATGAAAATTTACGTGGACAAATAATTTAAATTTTAACTATTCATTGAAAGGATGTATTATATATGTAGGCATGATAATAAAAATACATTGAATAACATCTCAAGTCTTATCGTACGTTCACTCCTTTGTAAAAAAGTAGGCAAAAGTTCTGAATGAAAGCATGGTGGAAGGAGGGACTAAGTAGTTGCAACCCATAAACTACTTGTTATACACCACCAAGACAAGGAAGGGAAACTCTTCTATAAAAACACATGGGTAGGACCGAGCTTTCCCCTTGTGTTGCAGATTTTACTTTTTGGACTTTTCAATAAATTAATCAACTGCTAAGCTACTTCGAATTAGAAGCTGATGATTTGACTTATAGAGCGTTTGAAAGAGTAGTTTTAACTATCAGTTTGAATTTGAGAACTTTAACATGTGAGAGTTTTATATTATAACTATTTATTATAGTATGTGAGAGTTTTAAACTATGTATAGTTCAAACCAATCTTGAACTACTCTTTCAAACATTGTATTAAGCATTTATACATATATATATAATATATACGCACTAAAAGACCTCCTGCATCATGATCTCATACTTATCTTCTTGTAATATCTGTTTTTTTCGTTAAAATATTATTATTAGAATGTATTTATGCCTCAACAAGGTAACTAATGTTTTTGAGTTATAGAGTGTTTGAGAATCTAATTCAAATCACAAAATTGTGGTTTAAACTAATTTCAATAGTATTTTTCCACAAAGTTTAAATTTCAAACTAATCTTATTTGAACTCTTTGTAACTAGGTTTCCAAACGTCTTTCTAGAATTTCTTTTCTTGCTAAACCACTGATTTGCATGCATTCATATATATATATATATATATATATATATATGACATATCTTTGACTATGTAGCCCTATAATGGCTTTGTCCTTCTTAGAGTGAGCCCCATGAGTGATTTAAAAATGGAATGAGGAAGGGAGACAAGGGAGGACCCAAATATCTTCAATTTCGTTCTCAATGTTCATCGCACAAACACCAGCATGTTCTCTTAAAGAAAGCCTCTTTTCCCATTCACAACCTGCATTTAATGCTCTTCTTCTCCTCCCTCACTACAAATACTCTCGGAACTTCTAATACTGAAACTCACATTATATACACACGATCAACTTGTAAAATTAAGCTCCATTGGCCATAGGAATTTCGATCAATTCTCATCCTTGATTTGAATATATATTATTTTTCAATAATATATATATATATATGTATATTATATTTATTGTCATGTCTTCTATTGCCCTTCTCGTTCTCCTATGTCTTACTTGTTCTTTGCA
The DNA here is from genome assembly GCA_946598075.1 of Artocarpus hirsutus. Lineage (NCBI taxonomy): Eukaryota > Viridiplantae > Streptophyta > Magnoliopsida > Rosales > Moraceae > Artocarpus > Artocarpus hirsutus. Next base: position 46,133 of record CAMOHE010049869.1, on the reverse strand, counting down.
TGCATACAATGCTCGTCTTTTGGCCTTTACTGAAAACCAAATAATTGGCCACAAATCCTACCATTTTGCTAAGGTTGGTACTCATGAAACTTCACTCTCTCTCTCTCTCTCTCTCTCTCTCTCTCTCTCTCTCTACTCATACATACATACATACATACATACATACATACATATATATATATATATATAATATCCCTGTTGTAGATAAATCTTTTGAGCTATAGCATAATGATGCATGCAAATCCTAGTATTCTCTCAATTCTATGCATGCAAAACTTAGTATTTTGTTTTCTTTGAAAAAAAAGAAAACTATCATTATGCAAAAATCATCCTAGATCTTCATAGATACTGAACCATGGATATCAATCAATAATTCCATGGAATTTTTTTCATCTGATCAAGTTATAGTACTGCTATTAAAGTCTTTGAAAAGAAGATATATGCATGTTAAAAATTTATATATATATATATATACATATATATTATGTGTATATCATATATGTAATATTAAATTAATTATTAAGGTTTGATGCAGGAATTCGAGAAGAAAAAATTTTTAGATGATCAGATCTCTAATCCACGGTCGAATGATCTGAAGGCTGATCATTCAATTCCATCGATAGAATCCCATAAAAAATTATTAGAAGATCAAGCCAAAAGCAAGGGAAGAATCAGAAATGAAAATCGTGGGGCAAATGCTTTGAGGCTAGAAATTTTAATGCTTAATTTGAAAAAACACGATAATGCTCAACCTGCAGTCGATAAAGGATCAACCTCAGGTTCTCCTCAAATCAAGTCTCTTATATATACTAATCGGCCTATCTCATGCCCAGCTTGATAAGAATAAAATGGATCAGTAACTAGTACTAAACAAACATAAAGCATCATAAACTTGGTCCATAATCATGTTTAGTATTCCATTTACTTTTTACGTATCTTTTGCTTATACTTAAATCTTTCAAGAGCTTAACAACAATCAATGATATGGCAAAAAATTCAAGCGTATTAAAAATGATAAAATTTTTGAGATTTAACTACATTCATCTTATTACAATCATCAAATTTATATCAAATGAATAACAGTATCTATTAAAAACGTGATCATTGAAACAATACCTGTGTATATATATATATATATATGCTGAAATTAATGGCTTTTACATATATAGATCCCCTCAAGTTAAAGTGTACCAAATTGCATAAGGAAAAAGATCCATATTATGTTTCTGACCTGTTAATGTTACTTTTCCTATTAATCATAGTTGTTGTTGATCTTATTATTTATGGTGAATGATGATATATATTGGTGGGATCTGCAGGAAATGGCATTACAAAATTATTTTCTCAAATTGAGTCGCAACAATCTATTGAAATGTCTAAGGTATATATACCGTCATAAATATATATGTATATATGTATATAATATGTATGTATGCACCGTTTTTTTTTTTATTTGAATACCAATAGCTCATAGTTAAATCATGGTGGGACCTTCAAAAAATAAAATCATGGAGAGACCAAACTCTTGGCCATCTGCTTCACCTACCATGTCCCAATGAGGAGAGCATGGCAGATGGTGCGGTCATGCATGCATCTTATAAGTATGAACACGTATATAGTATCCAATCATGCATATATATGCATAATAGAGGACTGTATGACCCGATGAAGATAAAAACCAAAAATAAAGAATTTTGTTTAATATCCTATTTACCTCAAATATTCTCAAATATGTTAATTTAATGGTTTGAGTTTCAAAAAAAATGCTATTTGCTGTAATCACTTGTTTATTAATTTATTTATTTTTGACCAGCGTGGATTCAATGGATCGTATACGCAACATATGATTTTTTTTTGGAACTTGTTACCTCAAGATCAGAAACAAATAGTAACATATTAATGAGTTAGGTTGTCCATTATGGTTTCATAGGGACAAAAGGGGCATGAAAGGTCAATGCTAGGATATGCTCCGCAAGACACAGAAGAAGCTGTTGATACCAAGGAAGGTGACGCCGTCGAGGACATAGTAGTCATGGATTATGCTCAACCTCACCGGAAACCACCAATTCACAACGAGAAACCTTAGACATCAACATCAAGCAGCTTCTTAAAAATGATATGCATTGTTCTTAGGCCTATTACTATGAATTATACAGTAATTTCCAAAGAATAATTAATCCAATGCTTAAAAATTATAGCATATAAGAAGAACGATCTCAAACTTTCTCTTTTTTTACGACATCTTCATGAAAATATCAAATGTTAGTGGTTGCAATCCAGTGTGATCAATGAGGGCTACTTGCAATGTGACTGCTTTGTTTTTATTAAGTGGGAATAAATGATTGTGAAGAAGGAAACAATTGCCCATGGTATGTGTTGCCTATTTTTGTGAGTCTGTTGGTTAGTATTCTTAGATGAAGGACGTAGTAATCTTAATTTCTGTCTGCTAGTTTTTCTCCATTTCAGTTGATCTGTCTTGTCCTAACTCTTGGTAGGGCCTTCACTTAAAAACATGGAGAGAAAGCAGAGATTTTTGAGAGATCTTCTGCAACATTGAAACTCATAATACTAACTTAGAATTATCTGACATTGTATAAAAAATTAAAAAAAAAAAAACTCGAGTAATAGAACATAGTTTTTAATTAGTTTATCACATCATATCAAAAAGTAACAAGACTTGATGAAAATCTACTGATTCAAAGCTGTGCCATTTGTCACAAAAGCATATTCTAAAACCATTGCATTCTCCTACTTGTGCCCATATAACTTTTTTTTTTAGGAAAAAAAATTATAGTAGTAAATGAATCAAAATATTGTGATTGCAAGCATAGCAGTAAAACCACACCTAATTCCTCCTAAAGATGAAGAGTTTGATTCCCCTTATCCCTAAGTTCAAAAAAAAAAAAAAAAAAAAAGAATCAAAATGTTTCCTTTACGAACAAATAATGGAAGTGTCTACTAACAGCTTTTAGTCGGAAGCTTTTATATCAAACTCGGCTCAGATTATTATTATGGAAATTTAAGAAGAAAGAGAAAGAGAGAGAGAGAGAGAGAGAGAGGGGACAAATGGAGCCTGGGCATGAAATTCTCACTCGTAAGCGAAAGATCAAAAACATCTGTAAAAGGTGGAAAACAAGAGGCAATAAAAATTGAGCCCGATCCATCTACACATATGATAAGCAAGTACTGTAGTCAAACAGCACACGATGAAAAAAAGAATATGGAGTGGCTCCGTTGTATTAAATAAAAAGGCCCACGATATTACCTACCTACCAAAATAAATGGCGCAAGTTGATGCAGTGGTATTTTCGAAGATTCATGTGTCACCTTGGAGAACAATATGAGACATGGCCTAAACACACGTCCTCTGATGTGGGCCATTCATCCCATTTGAAGTTAATCAATAAAAGATACAGAACTATGACAATCTCCCATGCTACGTCTCAATTATAAGCAACCAACGAATAGGAACTTTTACGAGTGTATGACAACTTGACTGAAAGAATGAATTCCCAGCTTTAATAAGACAAAAAAATGTTCTCCTCGCACAAAAGTTGTGTGACATGAGCAATTTTTCTGGCTTTTAGCATGATAATCAAGTCTTGGTTGGATAATTAAGTACCACTACAGCTGACAATGAAAGGCTTAACAAACTCAATAAAGTCGGAGGTCCGAATGCCCAGCTTCAGATCAACCTCACCGCCACCCAACCAGAAGAAGTCGGGATTAAGTTTCACAATAGCTTCGTCCAAGACCACCTGAAATCACATTACACCGAGTCCTCTGATTAATGAAGGGAAATTTTCTTCTAACTATATAACCTTAATTAATGTTGTTTCATGAAGTTCTATATATCCTTTCTAGCTTGGGATGCATTCAATCACCAGGGTAACGAAGGAGAGTTTTCACAAGTCCAAAATCATGTGTTTCCTAATAATTTTGATCATAACATTGTGTTCCCAACACAAATGCATCCGCAAACAAACGCTAGAGGTTTTTTGCTGTCCAGAAACCTAGCTAAACTATGCTAACCTAACTGCCAATCCATTATTGTTAATGTGGAGGACTTAGCCGGCTGGCAGAATATTATGGATTGTTTCAATCAATAAACTGGGCCACCATATTAAAATCTGATATATAACAATCCTCAAGGGATAGAGTTTTTACAGACCGAGATATTTGGAACAGTGGACCAGGCAAAAGCTAGCATGAAAGTTGGAAGAGACTCGACTCATAATGAGAGGTTTTATGGGATGGAACATGATATTTTAGACAAAATATGCAGCTAGCTTTCGGGCGGGGGGTGGGGGGGTGGGGGTTTGAAGAAAAAAGAATATGTAGCTATCACCGCATTCATAAACCGACAACACTAGTTTACAGCAATACCCAGAAATCAAACCTCAAGGGCCCATGTGTTAGAGTAATTCTAGCATAAAGGGACAACCAAACAATTTGTCATAGAAATATGTGCCAAGATGCATGTGTTAAAAAAAGAAACTCTTAGACAGCCTTCAGAAGTCACGTCCATGTTAGACATCTCAGAAGTTCGGTAATCATATTAACTTGCAAAGTAAATTTGGACAGTAAGTTCAGTTCAGGTTCCTTTTTCTCTCGAGTCATATTTGAATTTTTAATATCTCTTGCTTGTTGGTTCATTGTGCCCAGGCGTGCAAAACATGAAGGCCCAGAAAATTATTTTGAGGGTCATGTCAATATGGAGTATGTTGCTTCCATGGTACATGAAAAAACACTAATTAACCGTGTGAAAGTGTTTACAGGAATGTCTGTCTTCATGCCAATACATGTTACTGCATTGTGCTCGTACCCGGTCAGTTTGACAGAAGTCTCCTCAGGTGCAAGCCTCACTGCATGTATAGCAAGTATAAGCTTCTGATTCAGAATTTGATATCAAACGCATTTAACATCTTAAGATATTTTTAAGACCAACAAAGAACACAAGACAACTCAACCTTGTTAACGCTTTCCAATAATCAAAAAGAAAGAACAATTATTGGTATAAAACAATTATATTAAACATCTAAAATGATGCTTGGAAGAGGGGAAAAAAATCACATGGTATATGAACAAAAGGCCGCTGAGAGCTAATGGATTTATTGCAGACTTGAAGAAAGAACTTAAATGCAATTGAAAAGAGGTGTATCCAAGTCAACAAATTGCTTCTGTAGACACAAGAAAGTGAAATAAAGTAATATGCATTACTTCTATGGTACAAAACTTACAGTTGAATTTCTTTTTTGCTATCTTGCCATCATTGAGTGAATACAGAAAGTTTTTAACAGTTTCAGCATTAAACCGAGCGGTGTACTGCAAAAGATAAAATCTCTAAAGTCAATTGATGATCAGGTAGCAGGTAAGATAGGCAAGTCATTAATGTTCTATAGTACAAAAAAAGTTACCTGGACGACAACAACGTAAAACTTTGAATTGTTGCGATCTCTACAATCAGTAACATTAGATTGGGCTTGTGTATTTACATGTTGAAGAAAAAGAAATTACCCTCATCATAACACCACCACCACCCCCAACCGCCACCCACACCACCGGCCAAAAAAAAAAAAAAAAGGAAGGGAGAACTTTTATGGCATTGATGCAAACAAATCAAGTGAGTTCAAGTAAAAACTAATAGATAAGATAGTCCCAAACCAAATAGTCTTACCACTGCTACCATAACTGTAAAGTTCCCACTATCTGCTAATGTCTAATCATGAAGTTTAGTCAAGCCAATTCTATTTACTTTTATTATCACAACATTGCTAATGTCGGTTTTTCCTTAGAAAAGATCATCATTTATCAAGAAAATCTTCCATTTTTCACATCATGCATTTATTTGGAGTATCCTAACAACTTCCTTTTGCCTCAACATAATTTAAAAAAAAAAAAATTGCAAGTTAAAGCGTCAGTTACCAAAAGAGTTTGTCTAAAGTCATATGATTATGTATTTTTTTAGATTTTCAGACCCCAGCGCAATTTTTCGTTTGGGTCTTAATTAGCTGCTCTAAAACTCTGCTGTTACCAAAATTGAAACTAAAAAATTACTCATTTCTCAAAATTAACTTGCTTGACAACTGCATTCCAGCTCTACCTCTACTTTATTGACATATTGCTTCATAAAACAACTTTAAGAACGAAATTTCTCATGAAATTCACTCTGTAGCAAACATAAGCTCACGTCGCTCCTCAAGCCAACAACGTTATATATAAAGCTTTATGCGTTCCACAAAAAGATGGTTACTTTATAAAAAATAATTATATGTAATTTTTTGAACCTTAAGTTCAAATTTTTCCGTCGGGTTTCGAAATCTAGATGTTTAATGCGCAAAAAACTCTCCATATCAGTGCCAAAATTAAAACAGTAACTACTCATTTCTCAAGATAAACTAGCTTACAATCTCCATTCCACTTACTAAGATGGTATCTGAAGGTTTCGATTAATAATTTGAAGAGCACCACTGGACAAAATTTCACATCAATTTCACTATTGCGCATTTGAGGTAGAAAATAGATGATCACTTTCATGCATTACATGAGTTCGACAAAAGCAAAATCCCCTTCCAAGCTAACGTTTTAATACAAAAAGCTTCAAGCTTTCCATCCACACTGAAGCAAAATTGAAGCAAATGCAAATGAAGAGTAATTACAAAATTCAAAATCACTCTGTAGAGCTAGCAAACACAAATCGGCTTCGCGCTTTCAATATTTCCACTCGTGAAACTAGAAACCCTAACGCATTATTATTATTTATTTAAAAAGAAACATAGAAATGCGAATGCAAAGGAGGAATTTTTAGTAGCTTACCAGAACGATACTTTTGCAGAGATTATCAACGGAGGCGGCAGAGAGGGCGTGGCGGCGATCCTCGAGAGGCCAGTCGTAGTAATCGGAAGGAACCTTCTGGAATGCGAAATGGTTGACGCCGTGGTTCCGTAGAATGAGGGAGAGGCGAGCTTCGGTGTCGCTCTTGGCGTCGGCGTCGGAGGCTGCGGAGGGCAAGCGTAGGGAGAGCTCAAGCACTTGAATGCGGCGGAGGATTTGGGTTTGGATTCTCTCAACCTCTGCCAATGCCTGTTTCAGTGTCAGTGTTCCTCCTCCTCCTTCCATTCTTTGATTTTTTTTTTTTTTTTTTTTGGAGTTGAATTTCGTCCGTCGCTTAGTTTACTTCTTCTGCTTATACACATTTTAGACTAATAGTTTAAAACGACTCATTCTCAACTGTCGTTTGGGAACAACATGGCCGTCTTTGTTTATCATTGGATTGGATATCAACTGTCGTTTATTATTCGATAACAACATATCCTGTCGTTTTGTCGATCATTTACTTTTTCTATACATAGATGACAATTTTACTTACGAACTCATTTATCCGTGGAACCTGTCTTAAACAAGATAGGAAAAACTAAGTTATAAATAGGTTAGGATTATAAATGTGTTAAAGGTAGTACATCGTGGGTAATAGAGTAAGGATTGATATAGAGGTCCCTAACTTTATTATTTATTTACCTTCCCGTTTAATTTATATTATATTTTTAAATTAAATATATTATATATAATATGGTATGATATAATATGATACTACATAATATCTATAAAAACTCAAAATAATAATCCTTTTATTTTTAACTTATAATCTTATATAGGTGTGTCAATTATTTATTTATTTATTTTGTCATGAAAATATTTTATTGGGTGAATAGGACTCCATGAGTACCTAGAACCCGTGATGAAAAAACCCACCCCATCTTCCACCAGCTTATGTAGGTTGATGGGGCGATGATGGGGCTTGTTTTTGTTCGCAGGGTGAGTTGGCGAGAAAATTACTCCACCCCAAATCCATCCCATTGCCATCTTTATCTGTACGTCATGAGCCAAAATATGAGTACCTGATAACATGCTAATCCTAAGGTAATATCTCTGAGTGGATACTAAATGTAATCTATCAATAAATATTTATCTTTGTGTCATCATATATATAGGAAAAAAAAAGTAATTCTCATTAAATCCAACAGTATGAAAAGACCCATCTTAAATTTGGTATCCTTATTGATATTAGAACTCAAGTCCTAATAAAGTTAAATAATAGAAGTTTTTACAGGACCCTCTTATCCATTAATCCATATAAACTAGGGAAATATTACAAGGTCCCTGTTGATGCTTACTAGTAAGTGGCAATGAATTAACACCACATGTCGTTACGCATGGTGGCCAGGCGGCTCCTCCCTGCTCGCCTCTACCTGCTTGGACGAACCTATAATAAGAGGAGGGACGCCTCGGAGGTAAGAGGGGGACATTAGTGAGGTACCAAACAAGGGCTCTTCGGCACTCAAGGTAAGCATAGCTCGGCATAAAACGGAAGCTGGTACGCATAACTCGTGATGGGAAAACCCGTCCCATCCTTTTCCAACTTATGCGGGATGATGGAGCTTGTTTTTGTTTACAAGGTGGGTTGGCGAGAAGATTACTCCACCCTAAATCCATCCCATTGCCATCCCTATCTATACCTCATGAGCCAAAATATGAGTACCTGATAACATGCTAATCTTAAGGCAATATCTTTGAGTGGATACTAAATGTAATCTATCAATAAGTATTTATCTTTGTGTCATAATATATATAGGGAAAAAAAGTAATTCTAATTAAATCCAACAGTATGAAAAACCCATCTTAAATTTGGTATCCCTATTGGTATTAGAACTCAAGTCCTAATAAAGTTAAATAATAGAAGTTTTTACAAGATCCTCCTATCCATTAATTCACATAAACTAGGGAAATATTACAAGGTCCCTGTTAATGCTTACTAGTAAGTGGCAGCAAATTAACACCACGTGCGGCTGTGCATAGTGGTCAAACGGCTCTTCCCTGCTTGCCTCTGCTTGCTCGGATGAACCTACAACAAAAGGAGGGACGCTTCGGAGGTAAAAGGGGACACTGGTGAGGTATTGGACAAGGCTCTTCGGCACTTAAGGTAGGTGCAGCTCAACATAGAACAGGAGCTGGTTAGTTGGGAAGGAGCATGCTTGCTTGAGCTGTAATAAATGTGCTCTATTTATAGGTTCCCACTTGAACTGCATGTTAGGTAGGCTTTATCCACGACCTGTGTGTCACATCAAGGCCTGTCATAAGGCAAGAGACAGGTGTCATGGTCCCTGTCGGTGGATTAGTCTCCATCCAATGGTGGGAAGATAGCCATCTGTCGGCTTCTTATGGCGAGTGGCAGCCTATACGCAGGTTATAACAATCCGAGCCGAGTTGGTGTCCAACCCTGATCTCACGTTTATTAACGTACTTTTAAATAACCCCAAGTATAAGGTTGTCTCAAGTAATATTTACTCGGTGAATCCGATGTCAAACCCACAGGGAAGGATTTATTCAGTTCCAGTACATATATTTTATTAACTTTTTCTTTTTATTTAAGATGAAAAATTTAAAGATTAATATTTATTATTCACAGAATATATTTACAATATTTACACATTTTTACAGCATTTTTCATACTTTGTTTTTGATAATTTAGAACTTTAATAACTAGAAATGTAGACAAAATTAAAATGAAACTTTAACAATAAGTGCAGATAATTTAAAATAACTTAAGCAAAGTAATGACGACAATTCAAAGAAATAAAACAGCAATAATAACAGGGCTGAGGTTTAAAGGTTTTGTTCCGACAATTATCTTAAATATATTTTAATTTTTCTTTTATTTATTAGTTGGTTTAAGTATACACTATGCCATCTTATGTCGATAATAAATCAAGAGTTACCAAGTATTTAGTGTGCCATTCTATGTTTATAATGTAGCAAAAACTCAACTTAATAAATGGGTAGCATTTCAACATAGCTTAACTAAAATAACAACCAAGATAGTAAGTTAAGCATTTTTCGAGCCATTCTCTGTCTACTAGTAATCAAGGTCTTCTCAAGCATTATCTGTACCAGTCTATGTCATCGATAAATCAAAACCGTAATTTTGACAGAGTTCTAGCTAAGAAAATATCAAAATCCTAAGTTTTCTAAGAAATTATTTTGGCATTACAATTGTTTAGAAAACTAAGAAAAACCAAAAATATTTAAGATAATTTTGCCAGAATTTTCCTCTCTCCCATTAGCTAAAAAGAAAATTAAAAATACATAATTAATAAAATATTACTGATATTATTGGGCATAATTTATACAACATAAATTGAGAAATATTTTACAAGAAACTAGACTAAAAACTTAAATAAAAATTAAATTATTTAAAAACTAAAATATTTGTGCAGTAGTATTTTCAAACTACAAGAAGAAGGATGTAGAACTGAGGCTTTAGCCTCGATATTTATAGGTGTTTAAAAGTTACTATTTACATAATTTTCAATTATTTTTTACTATAGCCACGTTGAAGAATTCGAATCAAATTGATCCAAAATAATCTTCATTTTTTTTTTCACGCAAGATTCATTTGTTCTTTATTTGAGAATTCGTTTGAGATCCTCTGCTTCTTGGTGACTAGCAACACTAAAACAGGCGTGATCTACTTCATTCATTTTGTGATCCAAAGGCCTAGGATCGCTGAATAAAATGGGCCCAGTGGGACCACAAATGTGGACCGTTAGATCGGTCGCGGTGTGACGACTTGCCTTTTCGGTCATCACTTAACTTTTATAAACATTGTGTATAAAGCAGTAATCTTACTGACTTAGTAAGAAAATACTCAATTACAAAAAAATTTTCTTAATTAAACATTTAACATCCATTTAAAACATATTTGGAAACTGTTGTGACCTTCGTCGCCATTCTTGTTGAGACTTCGCTCAACCTTTGTCTTTAAAACCATTTCAAATCGTTTCTTAAAACTACTAAGAAACATTTGCTAAACATAGCTTAAAACATCACTTCATAATTGTATAATACATTTAGTACAATGTATCTAAAAACCTTTGAAAACATTTCTTAAAACTCTGATTTCCTTAAAAACCTTGGAAACACTACATTAAATAGTGTAAAACCTTTTCTTTGCGTAGCGGAAGCAAAACTGTAGTGGTATCCATTCCCACATCTCGCATCTGCCCTTCCGTAGCACCTAGCTCCGCTAACGGGTCCTACTGGTCACCCATATATTACCTACAGCATGAACAACTTTTTATGAGCTTACGCTCAGTAAGTTCAAATATAAACTCACAAAGCATTTAAACATACTTTAAAACTTTCTCATAAAAACATTTTTCTTAAAACGTTCCTCATAAACGTTTTTCATAAACACTTTTCATAAAACGTTTCTAAAACGTTTCTCATACATATTTTCATAAAACATTTATAAAACATTCCTCATAACGTTTTCATAATACGCTTGAAACATTTATAAAACGTTTCTCACAAACGTTTTCATAAAACATTTAACATCAATACTTAGAATGCATTTCATAAAGCTTCCTTTATAAACCTTTTCTTAAAAACATGAAAATGTTTTCCATAAACATTTATCATAAAACATTTAACATAACATTCTATCAAAATGTCTTTCATAACATAACATGTAAATATTTCATAAAAAGGAACTCAAGCAGAATCAAAATGCATGATTCCATTTATGCTCAATTATGAACTTTCAATTATGAGCATTTTATGAATACTCTTTTCTTACTGTACTTACTACTTTCATTTCTTAACTGTCCTTATCTTGCTTTAACTTTCCATTCATGTCCTTATCTTTTCTTATCTTTCATTCACTTTCCTTACATTGCTTTAGTGTTCATACTATCTCATTAATCATGAGATCATTAACATGATGCTTCCCTTGCGGAAGACTTGAGACCATCGATCACGTGGTCAAGTACCTCACATCTTAGAGGTTAACTTTAACTTTATATTCATTACCTCATAACATAGAGGCTGGTACGACACTTTCCTTTTTATCCTTACTTCACCTTCTTATTATCTTTTGTGAGCATGTCAGATGTAGTCACATCATATGCAAATACACTTGCAATTCATAACTTGTACCGTGAAATCTATTGCATAACGAATGCAACGTATTACATATCAAATGCATCATGTAATGCAATCACCTTTTGCAAATCATAACATATACTCTAACACTTATTGCATAACATATGCAACATATAATGCAATCACATTTTGCAAATCACAATTTTTATATCAAAACTTAACTGAAAGCATAACAATGCATCATAAAGCTTATAACTTTAATTATAAGATATTATGCATTGTCAAAATGCAAAACATACTTTAAATACTTTCAAAAGCATAACTTGAACTTTTAAACTTTATGCATATCAAGATGCAAATAGGCTTTAATCATAACAGTTGCAAATTCATTGCAAACCTCTCTTTGAATCTTTGAAACTTTTGCATAATAAATGCAAATATTCTTTAAAAGAAACTTGCATAATAATTGCAAGCTCATTTATAAACATATATAAAAAAGATTTAAAAATCATTTACTTCATGCTGTAGGTGAAGTCTGAACTTACCCGTACTGTACTCTAACATTCACTATTCCTTCCCTGTTTCATTCCTTTCTCATTCCCTTCTCGTTCCTTTTCCTTTTGTTGGTCGGCTCCTGTGCCCTGATCATATGACAACCGACTCATTAATAATCTTCCTTTTTATCAATCCACTCGATTGATAATAAAACATAAGCATTAAACATGCATTCCCTTTATAAAACTTTCCGTCTCACTGGCGGTTACGTTACTCAACATATTACGGAACATTTTTCATCTAATAACGTTATGCTAAATTGGAGTGTCCGGCTCCGTTCTAGCCTTTTTTGTAAAAATGACGATTTTACCCTTGGTGGGTTTTTTCGTCCATTTCGTGACTTAATCAAACTCATTACGTAACTTAGCATTCCCTTACATACATAATACAAAAAAATTACCACTAAGAAATGTTTCCCGACATCGGGCGTTTCAGGTCCGTTTTGAACATTTTTCATAAAATGACCATTTTGCCCTTGGTGTCATTTTCCTTCATTCTTTTCTTAACTGGACTTAAAATCCTTAAAACTGAGCATCTATCACAATGCATTTTAATACAGTTCATACAATAAGCGAGACTGCCACTTACTTGGACTCTGAGCTACGCGGGTCTGGTTGTACCTCGCTGTATCCACAGTATATGAAGCATCCTCTATAGTGCTCTTCGAGCTACCATACATGGCTAGGAGTGCTTCCTGGAGATCATACATTCTTAAACATATCATTCTGGACTCCGATACTGCTATTTGAATCGCCTCAATCTACGTGCAGTCGATATCAGACGATTTTCACCGGAGTGGAATTAGCTCGAACAGAGGTCACCGTTGTGTTCAGAGCGTCAAAACGTGTCAGGAGGCGGTCTCAGATCGTCTATCGGAGGTCTAGATCGCAAAATTCTAATTTGACCTTTGACCGACCGTTAACTGCCGGCATCAACTGGCCTCATTGGTGGCTGAGCTTGAGCCTAACCCCCCTAAATCGACCTTCCTGAGTCCATTGGTGGGGTCAATTTCATGCAATTTGGCCTCCATCTACATGAATCGAGGGTGGGATTCTCGACCAAAACCGACGGTCCCGATTTTGGCTTTCCGGCAACGGTGTCCCCAAATTGATTTGGGGGTTTCCTTCCCTGTCCCTCTCTGAGCGTTTTCCCCATGGTGGGGTAGCTCGACATGGCGTGAGGCGGTGGCTCCGCCTACCCTCTCAACGGCGCATGACGGAGACATCGTTCTCCATCCATCCGACGACATTTTGCAAAATTGAAGGCACCTACACGTTACCCGTGCTCTTCTGAGCATAACCGTGCCATCAATTTGGCACAACAGCGGCGCGACAGGCGAGATCGCCATTGCTCACGGCGGTCAGTGGCAGAGCAGGTGGAACTCTGATCGACGGCTGTTGAATCGTGCAATTGGACGAGGGCTTTTGATGGCCGTCCCACTCTAAAGCTTTTGGCACTGACAGTGTGCCTCTCCGCGGTCGAGAACGGTGGTGCCACGACAGAGCTAGGGTGGCTCCGTCGAAGCCCTTCCAGCTAAAATTGAGATGAGAACTAGGTACCATCTTGTTCCCCTCATCACCCTAAGTCCATAGAGACCAAAATCACCTCGATTGGTGGTCGGACGAAGGAGAAATCAACTCGGGAAAATTTGGTTCCACCGCCACTTTGGGCAGCGCGTGAGCCCTCCTCCGGTCGTCTTTCGGGCTACTCGGCACACCGTTGAGCTCAGCTCGTCGAGATCTTTCCAACGGTGTGGGAGGTGTCGAAAACGGAGCTCAAAAATCTCAACTTCACTTTTATGAGGAGAGAGAAAGTAGAGAGAGAAAATGAGGAGAGAGAAACTGCGAGTTTATCCAAATTTTCTTTTTTTTTTCTCTCTTTGCTTTTATATTAAAAGTGTGGTCAACACTTTTTACACAGTCCAATTCTGTACTGTGTGACTTTACAATGGTCTAATTCTTACACTACATTACTTTTGCAGTGCAATTTTCATATTGCATAATTTCATCAGTGTATTTTTCTTACACTGTATTACTCCAATAACATATAATTTCCATGTTATTATACAGTATTTTTTCTTAAATCATGTTTTTTGCCTCAATTTAATCCTTAATTTAATGCATTTAAATTTTGGGTTGTTACACGCGGTCAGTAAATCCAACGGCTGGCAGGAAGCACACTCGTGAAAGCGCCCGCACACGATCCGACGCAGTCTGAGATTCCCTAACTAACTCTAGCGACTTTGTCTACGTGTGTGATGCACGCGCGAATCACGGATCAACACGTGGAATGCACTACAGAGACTTGGCTAACGCCTGACACACAGATGGTTGGGATCAATTTGGCAGCTCATCTAAGGGCCACAATATCACCAGGTGTCCCTTTAAATTCAAATTTGAATTTTCTTTGTATTTTTTATGCATTTGATATCCGATTTTGTTCATTTTTGCACCATTTTGCTCCATTTTTCCTCCAGATTTTAAATCTAAAATTTACAAACATACTAAAATTAATTATTTTACAAACATAATATTAACAAAAAATATTAAAAATATTTATTTAACATTAAAACACACAAAATTAATTAAAATAGATAAAAACTTCTAAAATTAATAAACCTTAACAGATATGCTATTTAAAACTCAATTTTACTTTTAGAAATTACTAGAAACATAATAAAACATATTATCAAATTCAAAACTTATTTACAAATATTTTAAGACTTAAAATAAAATCACAAACTATAAATTTTACGGTTTTTACTATTTACAAACTAATTACACATTTAATATACTAAAACGACTCTAAAAATTACTAAAAATATTATTAAACATAAAAACACATTAAAAACACATTTTTAAACACATTTTCATACTAAGATACTAAAACATTGTTTATCACTAAATTGTTGTAATTAAGGATTTTTATGAGAAATGTTAATGCAAAATGATTGATTTTAACATTAAGAAAAGTACATTTTTTAAGTCTCATTACACCTCCCAACCAGCTTATTACTAGTCCTGAGCTATTAAAGCGATAAAACTTGAAACAAACAAAAGGTTTTGATTTTTGAAAAGTTGGTGATTCCTCGTTGATTTTCCTGAGGGTTTATTATATATTCATGCCTCAAAGTAAAAATGTAAATATTAATTAAGTTATGATTCATTTATAGAGTATGTCAAATATTTAAGATGAATTTTCCCCTGTATGTGTGAATTTCTATTATGAATCAATGCATATTAACCAGATAAATTTTCATTAATATAACTTAATTTATTTAAATAAATTCTTATATATTTGTTTTTCATTCCTCTCTCCACTAATGTAGAATAACACCTTGTTAAAGACCTTTAGGACTTATTCAGCTTGTAATGTAAGGCTTGGGTCAAAGGTAGGATGGAAGATATATTTGAGGCTCAGTTCACCTATAAGACACTTACAAAAATCCCAAACCTTTAAAATGTACAATCTAATTCCCAAAGTTACAATCCCGAACTCGAAATGAAATTTCCTTTGACAACCACTTTTTATTTAACTTTTTTTTTCTTTTATCTTTTTTCTTTTTTTTCATTTTTTTTTCATCATTTTTTTTCTTTTTTTTCTTTCTTTTTTTTTTAATACAAAATAATTGAAGAATTATAATAAACTCACATATTTTACTTACGTAATAGATATTCTTAACCCATCCCAACCTCCCACAATATTGGCATAAACTTGATTACACTTGAAAGAACAAATGCCTTATAAGTGAAAGGTAAAAGAAAAGGATTATGAATTTATTAAAAAGGCTAGGCTAAATATGTGGGCAACGAAAAAAAAAAATAGAACATTAAGCACAACGGGGTAACTACGGATATAAAATATTTTTGGTAGGCTTGAAAGGCTCAAACGTTCCAAAGATGGCCTAAATTATATCCATAACTTAGTATTATCTAGGATTTCGCCTTAAGAGGGATTTAAACAAGTTATAAGATTTTATAAAAATAAACCAAATTATACTAACATAAACCGTCTCTAAATTAATATAACAAATCATAGTGCAAGATTATGTGTTCAAATTTTGGGAAAATTTCAACCTAAATATAAGGCAAACTAAAGAAACTAACATAAACTTAAATAACATTTAAAATTTACCTTAAGTCATGAAAATGCTATAATCTTGATATCATCATCAAACAGGAGGCAAATCACTGGAAATATTTTTAGCTTTTTGACTTTTTTTAATTTTTTTAGTTTTTTTTTAATAATCAAACACAATGCAAACACATAGTTTTTACAATCATGTAGAAATACGTTCAAGAATGCTAGTCACTCTATTACTCAACTATTTCTACCAAGGTGAAGATGCGTTTCAAGAATAATAAGTATTCCTTACCTCAGCCATCTTCAAGCTTGCATGCTACACAAGGAGAAAAATGCAAAGATGAAAATTTACAAACACAAAGGACTTCATATTCGGACCATTATCGAGACGCGTTGCAAGACAAATCCTTCACTCAGCCATCTCGACCTAGGAACACATGAATCTTAAAATCTTACAAACAACACACCTTTTATTATTATTTTTTTTCGCTTGGTTTTTAAAACTAGTCCCACATTCAATCACAAAAAAAAAAAAAAAAATTAACACAACCCTCTCCCCCCAACCTAAATTGAATATTGTTCCCAATGTTTAACAAGATTAAGTAGGAAGAGTAACAACATATATTTACAAGAGCAGTTATTCAAAGACAAACACAAAAACAAAAACATAAACAATGATGCTGTAGGTAAAACTAAAAGAGATAGAGTTTAGAGAGAAAGATCTAAATCTCATTTACGTTTTCCACAGAACTTTGATGTTGCAGTGTTTGCCTCGGGATCAATGACTTGTATTTTTTTGAGCAATTCCTCTACGGTAGGGGCAGAGATAAAAATCTTTCTTCTTAACTCCTCAAGAAACATTTGTTCCATAGCACGATCTAAAAAACTAAGCAAACTATCAAAGTAACCATTTGTATTTAACAAACCAATAGGTTTAGAGTGTAGTCCTAACAATTTCTAACTAGCAATGGCAAAAAGTTCTTCTAGAGTTCCTAAACCTCCAGGTAAAGCAATGAAAGCATTAGAAGCAAACTCCATGTCTCTTATTCGCTCAAGGATACCTACGACTATTCTTTCAACACCAATAGTAGGACTACATAAACGACTTTGAGCGAAGACACTTAGAATAATACCTAAAGCTCCAGTACCCCCTACACAACTTCCAGCAACAATAGTACCTATTAAACCTAGACTACCTCCTCCATAGACAAGATTTATCTTTTTCTTAGCCAAGACATAACTAAAATGAAATACAGCTTCTATGTAATCAATACCTTTTCTTGATTTAGAACCGCAAAACACACAGATATTGTTGAACTTTAAAGATGATTAGGACAAGGACTCCATAACAATTACTAAGACTAGGACACTCCTTTTTTTTTAGACTGACTCTATCTTACAAATCTGCTCTGAGAAAAACTTAAAAACTAAAGGGATTTTATACACATCTAGGGAGAACGTTAGGTACAATTAAGTAAAGACAGCTACGATGATAGATAA
This sequence comes from Artocarpus hirsutus, assembly GCA_946598075.1. Classification (NCBI taxonomy): domain Eukaryota; kingdom Viridiplantae; phylum Streptophyta; class Magnoliopsida; order Rosales; family Moraceae; genus Artocarpus; species Artocarpus hirsutus. The sequence goes on along the minus strand of CAMOHE010049869.1, from coordinate 28,055 downwards.
GGACAGATAGATAAATGTGACACAACTATAGAACTTTTTTGAAAATTTTTATCTAACAAAATTATTTATCTTTTGACAAACTAAACTTTACTGTACAACTTTTGATGAAAGGGACTAAATTTTAAAAATCAAAGCAAAGCTTATCTTACACGACACATAAGATACTTATCGAAGAAAATTATACATCTAAAAAAAGAAGAAAAGCCAAAATATTATCATTATAAGATGAACAATACAGACACAATTATTAAACAAGTACTGTAAACATCACACAAAACAAAAATCTTTTTGTTGATGAAATTTTATTCGAGAATGAGTTAAAGAAAACTTTTGTTCATCAAAACGCGTTTCTAGAAATTTCATTACTCAGTCGTTTTGATGATTTTTCATGAAAACCATGATCATATCTCAAAAAATTTTCAACAGTTTTTTTATATTTTTTATTTTTTTTCATTTTTTTAAGAGACAAACAAAGAAAAAATACTTTACAGACCTTGTTCAGAAGTAGAAGGATCTTGAGTCTGCTTTAACATTCTTGCAAACTGAATAGTTTTATCATCAGATTCCTAAAACGTTCCTTTTCTACATGAAATTGAGGCCAGAGTTGTTTCATAGCCCCCTAAACGTATCCGCTTGAATGGAACTCAAGAAAAACTAGGAGATCTTCTAAGTTCTCATTCCTAAGACCATTTTTACAAAACTGAATTTTATCTTCCCTATTTCTAGATATGAAACTAGGTGAGGGACATTTTCCAGAATAAGTTTAACGAGAACATTTATGATATTTTGATTTTATACGATGAGCTCTTTTTTTTCTAGCACATAGACTTGTACCCATACTAGGCAAACCTACATTATTTACATCACTTGGATGAACAAGACCTTCTATGTACATCTTGATATCAGTAGGAAGTTTAAAACATGAAAGTACCCAAAGACGAGTGACTCTAGTTTTATACTTCTTCTGATTTCTCTTTGAAGGGAAACATTTCTTTAGGTGCTCATATTTAGGATCCATGACTTGAAAGAAACAAAGAGATTCTTGAGAGTGAACTAAAAGCTTTAAAGAGAGTTTGAGAGAGAATTTGGGAGATTTTTGTGGAAGCAGAAGAAAAAGAGATTAAAGATTTTCTGAAAAAAGTGTTTGAAAGATCGTAAAACTTTGAAAGAGTTTTGGAGAATTTCTAAGAATTTTAGCAAGAAGACAGAGAGAATTCGAGTGAGAAAACGAGAAATTTAGAAAGAGAAAGAATAAAGATTTTTTAGCTTAAATGCACAGTAACGGATTTTATAGACAAGGGGTGAATTACTGTTTAGACACGGGAAGGACCGTACAGACACATGTGACATAATACACATCGATAATGGGCTAAACTCAAATGGGCTAAAGAAAAGTAACCTAACAGATTACTAAGAAATATTTTTGTGTTTTTGAGTTTTTCAATTTTTATGTCTCTTTTTTTAATTATTTACAAAAGTCTAAAATTCAAAAAAAAATCATTGAAAATCATTTCATTAAAATGCGTTTCTAGAGGCCGTTGATACAAAAGTACCAACTAATCTTATTGATTATAACCTCCATGATTTTTGCCATTTTAATGAATTTTTGAAATTATTTTTTTTGATTTTTAGGAAAAACAAAGAAAGTAAAGATGCAACATACAAAAACAAAAACATAAAAGCAATACAAACATTAATCTAAAACTACAATTTCAATTTTAGGGTCGGAGTCATAATCGTCAACGTTGATGACTGTTGGAAGATTTGCTCTGAACCTTCTCAAATGATAGCACTCCTAAAAAGTCAAGTTGCCAGCTACTGCAAAGAATCTTTGCTAAAATTCTTCTTTATCTATGAGATCATACATGAGATCATCCATAGTGTCACTCATTACCTCATCCTCAGCTTCTTCTTCAAACATTTCATTTTCACATTCAGCTTCAAAACTTGAATTTGTAGCTTTAAGAGGTTGTTCAAAAAAAAAAAAAACATTCAAAGGACAGTTATTAACTTTGGGTGGAACATTCGAATCAAAAGAATTGGCCAAATCAGCCAAAGGATTAACAAACATTTCAGAAGTGCTACTCTCAACAAACATTCGAGTTACATGTTAAAAATGTTGAATTCTGAAGTCATATTCCTAAAAGATAATTTTAGTATTCCATTTCTACAATTAATTAAAGCATTAGAAGTTGCAAGAAATAAATGACCTAAAATGACAGGAATTTGAACATTTGAATTTGTGACAGGTTGGGTATCCAAAACAATAAAATCTACTGAATAATAAAATTTATCAATTTTGACTAACACATCATCAACAACACCTCTTGGAATTTTTACAGATCGATCAGCTAACTGAAGTGTGATAGAAGTTGGCTTTAGTTCATCTAAACCTAATTGCTGATAAACAGAATAAGGTAAAAGGTTGACACTAGCACCAAGGTCTAACAAAGCATGTTCAATTTGAGTATTTCCTATGATACAAGAAATTGTGGGACAACCAGGATCTTTGTATTTTAATGATGAATCATGTTGAATGATAGAACTAACATTCTCAGCTAAAAATGCAGTTTTAGTCACATTATGCTTTCTTTTAATTGTAAAACAATCTTTCAAAAATTTAGCATAAGATAGGACTTGTTTGATTGCATCTAAAAGTGGAATGTTAATTTTTTAACTTGTTTGAACAGTTCAAAAATTTCAACATTTTTGTCAAACTTCTCTTTTGAAAGCAAAGCTTGAGGAAATAGAACCTTTGGAACAAATTTCTCTTTTGAATCACTCTTTTCTTTTTCAGAATTTTCCTCCTCACTATTAATTTTTTTCATCTCTTTTCAAAGTTGAATTAAACTTATGATCTTTTAAAAGATTAGTTTTATAAATAGCTTTTACACTTCGAAGAGTTGTAATAAAATTAACAGTGTCTGGTTGTGATTATGAACTAGAAGAGGCAACTTCATTTGTAGATGGATAATGTATAGGTTGAGCAGGAAATTTGCCTTTTTCTTGAATGCGAAGGGAAGAAGTGAGTTTAGAAATAGATTCTTTAATTTCATGAATGTCTTGAGAAGTGCGAGTATTATGAACTTCTTGTTTTTGAATGAATGATTTTTGAGCTTGAATGAAAGCTTGCAAAGTGTCTTCAAGAGTTTTGACTCAAGATTGGATATTTTTTGAAAAATTTTGTGGAGACCTTTGAAAATTTTGAGAATTTGATGGAAATTGTGGATGTTGAGATTGTTGTAGAAATGGTGGACGACCTTGAGAATTTTGTGGTGGTAGTGGTTAATATTGTTGTTGTGGTTGATCATTTCTCCAACTGAAATTAGGATGGTTTCTCCATTGTGAATTTTATGTGTCAGAATGTGGGGATGCAAATGGATTTCTAGGTGGGTCAAATTGATTTGTGTAATTCACTTGTTCATGGGACTCTTCCTTAAAAATTGGGCATTCGTAAGTTCAGTGTCCTAGAGTTTGGCAAACACTATACAAAATTTCAATTTTGGGTCCTTGGACATTTCTACATTCCATGGCTTTAATCTTTTTATCTAAACATACAATTCTAGAATTTAGATCATTTTCTTGACTAAGTTAATGGACACCTTTTTGAGCATTAGCAAGATTAAATCTAATTGAACCTTCAGAATTACTATGTTGCCAATATTGAGAGTTTTCAGCTAAGTTATCAAAAAAATCTAATGTTTTATCAGGTTCTTTATCAAGGAATTCTCCATTACACATTGTTTCAACAAATTAATGGGTTTTAGGAGTTAAACCTTCATAAAAGAAACTAATTTAATGCCACTTTTCAAAACCATGGTGTGGGCAAGAATTCAACAAATCCTTAAATCGTTCTCAGCATTGGAAATGAACTTCCTTTACATTTTGGGAGAAATTTTCAATTTGTTTTTCAAAGCATTGGTCTTATGAGTTGGAAAGAATTTTTTCAAAAACATAGTTTGCATTTCTTGCCATGTATCTATTGACCTAGGTTTTAAAGAGGTAAGTCAAGTTTTAGCTTTATCTTTTAAAGAAAAAGGAAAAAGCTTAAGCTTAACAATTTCATTTAAGACTTTGTGGTCAGTGAAGGTAGCACAAACATCTTCAAACTCTCTAAGGTGCAAATATGGGTTTTCAAATTCTAAGCCATCAAAATTGGGAAGCAAATTGATCATTCCAAATTTAAACCTAAAGTGATGGGCATTGAGAGGAAAAACCAAACATGATGGAGTTGATTCACGGGGTGGTTGCAAATAATCTCTCATTGAACAGACAACAGGATTGATGATTTGTTGATTAACAATATTTTCGTCATGAACACTTTCATCATCAGCCATTTTTATTGAATTTGAAGTGACAACAGATACTAAGGGTGGTTCTAAACTTTTCCTAACTAATCTACGACTTTTAGACTCACGAAACCAAACTAGCATATAAATTATTTAAATATTTACAAAATTTTGTAGATAGATACTAAGCTTTTCTTTACTCAGGGAGAATAAAGTAGTGAATGAAAAATATCTGCCTTATTGATTTTGTAGAATTTGCGAATTATATTTTTCAAGAATGTCCTTAGGAGAAATTGGTAGTGCTAAAGCTCCTTAAAAACCAATCTCCTTGATAGAACAACGTTCCTAGAATGACTGGTGTTGGGAGAATCTTCAAAAGTGAACTGGTTATGAGAAAGATTTTCGAACCAATACCAGCCCCCGAATAGAACTTTCTCAAAAAATGCTTTTCACAAAAACACAATTTATTTATTAAGTATTATGGAAAACTTAATCTAGAATTTTATGAAGCTTTATTTCTAGGGCAAAAACCTAATTCTAAACCTAAAACTAGCAAAATAAATATTTTACAGAAGAAAGGAAAGAAAATAAATTTTTTTTGATTTTTAGAATTTTTTTATTTTTTTTTATTTTTCAATTTTTTTATTATTTTTTTAAAATTTTTTGTGAAGTAGTAAAATAGTAACGTGAATAATAACTACTATTACACAAATAGTAACTTATAGAAAACATATGTAGATTTCTACGTGAACAATACTTAGCACCTGCAAAACAGAAAATATTAACAAAAGAAAACAAATAAAACAAAAGAAGAAAAGTTAGTAACATATAAAAGAAAAAGAAAAAAAATATATTATACAATAATATACTGCACTGAAAACAATACTGTTCCCTTGTAATGATGCCAAAAACTTGATCTCATATCTATTAACGTACTTTAAAATAATCCCAAGTATAAGGTTATCTCAAGTAATATTTACTTAGTGAATCCAAGGTCGAACCCATAGGGAAGGATTTATTCAGTTCCAGTACATATATTATATTAACTTTTCTTTTTATTTAAGCTGAAAAATTTGAGGATTAATATTTATTATTCACATAATATATTTACAATATTTACACATTTTTACAACATTTTTTATACTTTGTTTTTGATAATTTGAAACTTTAATAACAAGAAATATAGACAAAATTAAAATGAAACTTTAACAATAAGTACAGATACTTTAAAATAACTTAAGCAAAGTAATGATGGCAATTCAAAGAAATCAAATAGCAATAATAACATGGCTGAGGTTTAAAGGTTTTGTTCTGACAATTATCTTAAATATATTTTAATCTTTCTTTTTATTTATTAGTTGGTTTAAGTATCACTATGCCATCCTATGTCGACAATAAATCAAGAATTACTAAGCATTTACTATGTTATTCCATGTCTATAATGTAGCAAAAACATAACTTAATAAATATGCAGTATTTCAAAATAACTTAACTAAAATAACAACCAAGATCGTAAGTTAAGCATTTACTGAGCCATTCTCTGTCTACAAGTAATCAAGGTCCTCTCAAGCATTAACTATGCCAGTCTTTGTCATCAATAAATCAAAACCGTAATTTTGGCAGAGTTCTAACTAAGAAAATATTAAAATCCTAAGTTTTCGAAGAAAATATTTTGGCATTACAACTGCTTAGAAAACTAAGAAAAACCAAAAATATTTAAGGTAATTTTGCTAGAATTTTCCCTTCTCCTCTCAACTAAAAAGGAAATTAAAAAGACATAATTAATGAAATATTACTAATATTATTGGGCATAATTTATACAACATAAATTGAGAAATATTTTACAATAAACTAGACTAAAAACTTAAATAAAAATTAAACTATTTAAAAACTAAAATATTTGTGCAGCAATATTTTCATACTGCGAGAAGAAGGATGCAGAACTGAGGCTTCAGCCTCGATATTTATAGGCGTTTAAAAGTTATTATTTACATAATTTTCAATTATTTTTTACTGTAGCCACGTTGAAGAATTCGGATCAAACTAATCCAAAATAATCTTCATTTTTTTCATGCGAGATTCCTTTGTTCTTTATCTGAGAATTCGTTTGAGATCCTCTGCTTCTCGGTGACTGGTAGCATTGAAACAGGCGCGATCTACTTCATTCATTTTGTGATCCAAAGGCCTAGAATCGCTGAATAAAATGGGCCCAATGGGACTAGTGGGACTGCAAATGTGGATCGTCAAATCTGTCGCGGTTAATAAATCCAATGGCTAGCAGGAAACACACTCGTGAAAGCACCCGCACATGATCCGACGCAGTCTGAGATTCCTTGATTGACTTTGGTGGCTTTGTCTGCGCATGTGATGCACGCGCGAATCACGGATCGACACGTGGAACGCACTATTGAAACTCGGCTGACGCAATGGCTGACGCTTGACACACGGATGGTTGGGATCAATTCGACGGCTCATCCAAGGGCCAGAACTCACCACGTGTCCTTTTAAATTTAAATTTGAATTTTCTTTGTATTTTTGATGCATTTGATATCCGATTTTGTTCATTTTTACACCGTTTTGCTCCGTTTTTCCTCTAGATTTCAAATCTAAAATTTACAAACATACTAAAATTAATTATTTTACAAACATAATATTGACAAAAAATATTAAAAATATTTATTTAATATTAAAACACATAAAATTAATTAAAAATAGATAAAAACTTCTAAAATTAACAAACCTTAACAAATGTGCTATTTAAGACTCAATTTTACTTTTAGAAATTACTAAAAACATAATAGAACATATTATCATACTCAAAACTTATTTACAAATATTTTAAGACTTAAAATAAAATCACACATTATAAATTTTACGATTTTAACTATTTACAAAATAATTATACATTTAACACAATGAAACGACTTCAAAAATTACTAAAAATATTATTAAACATAAAATCACATTAAAAACACATTTTTAAATGCATTTTCACACTAAGATACTAAAACACTATTTATCACTAAATTGCTGTAATTAAGGATTTTTATGAGAAATATTAATGCAAAATGATTGATTTTAACGTTAAGAAAAGTGCATTTTCTAAGTTTCATTAGACCCAAAGAGGCAACCATTAATGTCGCAACTCAAAGGGTCTTGAAGAGCATCTCAGATAGATGAGCCAAGATCAAAGGGGTTCAATATGCACACCCAACTAATTTTCTCGAGCATATTTGCTGACCACCGGGAACAGGTTCCTCGACGGAGGTGCTAAGCTCAACTCCAATAGTAGCCCTCTAGTTCACCTAGTTGGTGCTCGGCCTAGTGGACTATGCGAAGAGGGTGACGTCGGCTTAGATTAGTGCTCAGGCTGTGTCTCGGGGCAACATAAGATGAGAGGTCACGAGATGGAGCTTAGAGGGGCATGGGTCAGTACGCAATTAGCTGTTTCCCTGACAAGCGTAATCATTGTGCCTCTTCATTTCCTGTGCTTGAGTTTTGTACCTAAGGTGGCTATAAATAGGAGTTTGTTCTCCGTTATTTCAATGCATAACCATAGCTAGACTTTGTGACTTTTGAGTTTTAGTTGTTGAGCTGTAGTTCATAACCCGAGGACTTTCCCGAGCTTCCATAACTCAAACAGGTAATTTTCCTAAGAAGCATACATAAGAATGAATGACCTTAGTGACTTTCAGAGCACAAAGATTTTTCTAGTCGGATAGTAGCATCAAGACGGATCGGTTAACTACTGTGGAAGTTAACATTAAGGGAGTGTCCTCTAGGCATGATAGAGCGGCTTGGCTGGTCAAAATATTGAGCCTTGGTGTCGAAACGATACCCAAACAAGAATTTCTGGACTTGTTGGATGGGAGACGCCTGATTAAACCTTGCATAGGAGAGGATCCGTACATCAGAGTTGCCACTGCTGGTACATCCTGAGTTACGACTCGAGAACACGCCACCTTGGTGGCGGCTGTTGATGCGCGAGCACCTCTGACCTAGGTATCGGGGTCACTGCCTAAGTTATGGGTTAGGTAACCATGGACATTTTTGACAAGGATCGGCCACCCAAGGAAGCAGAACCCGAGGAGGCTACTGCCAAAGAGGATGAAAAAGTCGAGAAGCTTGTCATTACCAGAGTCCACGACGTCATTGCTTATAAAAGATCTCGGCCTTGTCAGACGTCTACGACGAGGTATACAAGCACATTAATGGAGTTTCAACTCGAAACACTACGACGAGAATTCAATATTTTGGAAGACGTAGACCTTCTCTTGCCCAGGGCAGATGACTCACCCCTGACCCCACCCAAAGGTTACGTCACCTTGTACATTGAGTTCTTTAAGGCCGGATTGCGTATGCCTTTTCATCTATTTCTTCGTCGGGCACTAAACAATTTAAACATGTGCCCTACTCAGGTTAACCCAAACTGCTACAGTTCGATGATCCGGATGTATGTGCTTTAGAGGTATTATCGAGCAACCAAGATGCCATGGGAGTTCTTTAAGCAAGTATACAAGATGAAGAGGCTTCCTCAGCAGTCCAAGTGGTACTACTTTATCGACCTTAATAAGGATTTTATTTTAGGTAACCTCGACTCAGACAAGTTGTAGAAGTTTGAGTGGTTCTACGTCAGGGTGCACTATTTAGCCAGAGCCAATGAGAAGGTGCCTGAGGATCATCAAATCCTAAGGACGTTCGAGCAAGGACACGTTTGGTCGAAAAAGCCATGGGCTTTGTGCAAGATCATTAAGGCAGTGGAGGAATTGTACGCCAAATCAGAGTCTACTCGGTAGCAGTCCTTCCTGCTCCGCAAGGCTAACCTCACCTAGTCTAGTTGGTTTGGTGAATCTAGTGGAACAAATACCACACCAACATCCAACCTGCCCAGTTGACTGGGTAGGTGACGGTGGCGAGATCAAGCATGCAGACATCCCGGGGCCGAGCACCAATCGATCCGGGTGGTCGAGGAAGGAGCTATCATTGTCTAGTTTTGACGACTTGTCGAATGACTCCTTCGACATGGGGCCACCCATAGCAAACGAGGACCTCTAGGATGTGATCTAACTTTTCTATCCGTTGGGCCAACTCTGGATTGGTTGTGAGCTTTGATTTTTTTTTGTTGGTTTTGCCAAGCTTGTCTTGACTTGTAGATCTTGTTGCATATATGTCTTCCCAGCAGGTCTCCCAAGAAGGGCGGTAGAGGATGATGGAGAACCTCCACCGATCAAAAGGGACGGCCGTCTTTGGGTCTAAAAGAAAAAGGACCCTGAGGGCTGAGCAACCTCCCGCTGCAGTCCAACCAGCTGCCCTAGCACAACCTCCGACCAAGGTAGGTGCCTCATCCAGCCAGGACCAACCGCCTGGCGTTATGCCTGTCATGCCGCCACCATCAACAGACCCCCGAGGAGGCGTAGCAACACTCACTGGCTAATGATTAAACAATAAAGGAGGCCATACATAGTAACTTGTTTTTGACAATCTTCGGGAAGAGAGCTACAAGAGTTTGTTCCAAGCCACCTTCTGCTCCTCTACCAAGGTATGTCGAGTCTATAGCCCGAGCATCTTTTAACATGTTTCCTTCAATTTCTCTGTACCTTAACCACTTGTTTCCTTCAGGCTTGCATGCTTCTAGAGCTGGCCAATATGGCTGGGGTACGAGAGCTCGGCTTTAAGAAGTAGAAGTCTGAGAAGGCCATGTTGGACAAGGGCAAGGCAAAGAAGGCGCTTGAGTCCAAGGTGGCTGAGCTCAAGTAGGCCAGGTCTAGCGCTGCCCGCGCCGAGGATGATGCTAGGGCCGTTTAAGAGGAGGCAAACAAGGCCAGGGCTAAGGTCTATCAGCTTTAGGCCAACCTCCAATCTGCCTAGGAGGAACATGGTTGCTTCAGAAAGGAAGAGCTACTCGGCCGTTTTGTAATGACAAAGGGAGATTCATTAACAAAATTCAATATTAAATTGGATTTTATTAATGAATTTACCCTCATAAATCATATTTTTGTAAAAATTATGATAATATATAATAAATAATGTTAATAGGAAATTTCATTGTAAAGTTGATACGAAGTTGAATATTACTAAATACAGATTTTGTGAGCTTAAAAGCTCAAAAATTTGTAAATAATATTCATAAAACAAATTTTATATCACAATTAATTATAATATTGTAATATAAATTAATGGGTGATTAAGATCAAAATAAAGTAGAAAGTATGCCAAAACCCTAAAATAGTGCAAAAGGGTACGATGCAGTGTAAGTACACTGCTAAAGTAAAAACACGAGTATAGGAAATGCTGTGTTTGAACTCCAAAAGTGAACCAAAGAATAGGAATGATATTTAATATAGTTCAAGAATATGTTTTTCAACGGTATAAGAAAAATACTGTGTGATAAAAAATTACACTGTTTGAAGTGGTGGGTCCCATTAAGTGGACACCCAATGTATTCTTATTAGGCCACCATACCATGAAAAATGGCCCAATCACAATTAGCCACTAATGCCCATAATTATAACCTAGTGGGTGACTCACCATTCAAAAAAAAAAGAAGAAAAGATGAAGATAAGTATTTTATTAAAGACTTAAAGTAGCAAATTCTTCATTTTCTCACCCATCCATATTCGGCAGCTATAGAAGCCTTTCTCAAGAATTTTTTCCAAACCTAAATCTTTGCAAATTGACCTCAAACAAGTTTCAAGAAGTAAAGCTCAAAGGGTTTTATCAATTTTGAGGGAAAAATCTAAACTTTTTCTCAAATTTTCCTCTTGGTTTGGGAGGGGATTGTGACCAAAGAGTTTCTTATATGAAATATACCTGGGAAAAAGTTTTAAAGAAGCCCTTGGAAGGCTAAGATAATCAACTCTTCTTTTGGTAAGTTTAACTTTTCAAATCTAAAGTCTATTTGGTTTTTGTTGACTTTGATTATTTTAAAAAGCATATGGATGTTTAAGCAAGTTTATGGTTTAATTGTTTGGGTATATGGTTTATGATGTGGTTGTGTTGTTGAAGGCTTAAATGTAAAAAAGGGTCATTTGGTGTAATAGGGTAATTTTTCTAGTTTGATGTTAGTTTTGAAAAAGAATGGTGATTTGGCATGAAAATTATTTGAGAACGTAATGAAACTGCATAAACAGTGGCTGGAATGCTGTTTTAAAGTTGATTTTACAAAAACTGCATAGAGACTAAATTGTAAATAAAATTACATTCTCAGCAGAGTTGAAAATTGACCAAAAACTCCCCTGTATGGTAGGAATTTTGAAAAAGTCAAAACACGAAAGTTGTAGTCTTGACGAAACTGTTAGGAATTACGGGCGGTTCGCCAAAAATCACATTTGTTTGTGAGATATGGATTTTACAAAATTTTTATAATTAAAAAAAAAATTCAAGGGGCAAACATGTCATTTTGCAAAAGGATTTTGGGTATTACATTTTGAGCAAATATGATTCTTAAGGAAAACAGAAAATTATGGTTTAAAAAGATTATTTTGGGTACCGAAGGGCAAAATCGTCAATATTTTTAAATTTGGGATAAAATTGTAAAGTTTTGTTAAACTAAGTGACCTGACACCCAGAGCATTTGTTTTTACATGAATAAGTGATGTTTCATGTTAAAGTAGCCAATCGAGCCTAGGATTTTGAAACAGCCCACCAAGGGCAAAAATGTCATTTTCATGAAATAACTTGAACGGACTCCGAAGTGTCACAAACAAAGAAAATGACATTAATAAAAGAATGCTTCCTCTGTTTGTTAGAAATAATAAGATAGAAAGAGGTCGATAGAATAGTCGAACCTTAAGTAATCGGAAACATAGTCCGAACCAATAGTCGATAAGTGTACCATACCAACATATAGCCAATTAGTGGTAATTTGGCTAATAACGATGTAATTGGCCGAACAAGTTGCTAGGCAGGCTACAAAGGGACTTAAAGACCGTTTTTTTTAAAGCTGTATAAACAAGAAAGTTTTAAACCACCTACAGTATGAAATATTAGGTTTAAGTGTATATGTATTGCACTTAGTATTCCTATGCTAACATACATGTGTATGTTACATAATTGAAAAGAGTATATGTATTGCACTTAAAATGTAACTATAATGACACGCATGGTGTGATAACCTAAATAACCAAACTAGTAAATGAATAATCAGTAGTAAAGGAAGTGTCGTACCAGCTCCCGATGTAGAGGGGAGTTAAAGGTTAAAGTGCAATGATGGTCTTAGTGTTACAAAGACCTATGTGCGCATATGATACAAGCCATTGGGCCCTAGTTAAGGATAAGAGATGACAAGAATAAAGAATGTTGATAAGAAAGCATAAATGGATCATGCATGCTAGTATATGATGCATTGTAGCTAAGTTTGGACTTGCTGAGCTTAAGCTCACTAGGTTATTTCATGCTATAAAAACTCCTACAAAAAGGTCAGTGTGATTATATTGTTGAGCAGGTGGTAAAATATGAAGCAATGTGTAGATACGGGTATGGATACCGCCATGGTTTTACTTTTGTTTTGCAATGTATAATAAATTATTTTCGAACTTGTTGTCTATGGAGATATAGTACGGTTTTGTAAAATAAAACTGCTTTTGAAAATGCTGAGTATATATATAATGAAAGAGAAAGTTTGTTTATGTATACATTATTATAAAAAAGGAGTTTTAGTATGTATGTGTGCTATACTGTTAGGAAAAAAATATTTTTGAAATTTTCATAAATACATAAGCAAAGAAAAGTGTTGAAGCACGACCCGTAATAAGGCGGGTTGTGACAATTGGTTTCAGAGCGGGTATCCTGTCATCTCACTGCACATTGCCACATGCTCCTCTACCATGGCTCAAGTAAGGTAGTTTAATTTTAAATATAAGAATGTTAAGATTTTACTCTATATGGAATTAATATATTAATTAAGATAATGTAGTAGACGACGACACCACCTAATGAACCCAATGTAGAAGTGGATTGAAGGGCAAGTATTGCTTTCTAAGACATGATACTACCACTATATTACGGGAATTTAAAGTTCATGGTTCAGATCGACTAGCTTCATGCCATAGAAGTAATTTTTGCCACATGCTATACCCCACTGCACCTCTAGGTTTTATTAACTTCGGGACGATTGCAGGGAGAAGCGCTTGCATGGTGGCTTAGGATTGGTCCTGGTGAATAGTGTATGGATTGGCAAGGCTTTAAGGAACAAATTTTAGCAAAATTCACACCATTATCACCTATTGATAACATGCAAGTTCAAGTGCACCCGTTAGTGTGGATAGACTGGCGTCGTCGGCTTTATATACGTGTAGAACTGATATGGGGATGGTACGTAGGGGAACCGATAAACCATTATATCCTAAGATTTTGTCGTACCATGGTACCATTGATCCCAATAGAGATACCTTTGAGGCGTATTTGTGATTTGATTTGGCAAGACCTGCCTATGGAGATACAACAACAGATTCAGTACCCGAGAGACTTCCCCAGCTTAGATGACTTCATTATGGAAGTGTTGCTTTCTGAACAGAACATGGTAGCACTACTTAAGGACCCCCTAGTGGAAATGGAAGAGGATGAGGAGGAGGAGGAAGAGGAAGAGGAACCTCTGGACCTTCCCGTAACCCCTGAGCCTATTATTGCCAGTGATGATGAATCCACCGACTCCAGTGAGGAGGAGGAGTAGGACACAGAGGAGGATTTGGAAAATAGTGACATGTCAGAGGTTGATTTGGATTAGGAAGAAAACAAGCACTTGATGACTTTTTGATACTGTTAACATATAGAACTATATGGCTAGCGTAATGTTGACTTATTGATTTTGTACATAAGTGTACAACCGATAAAGCGGTGTCCTTCTCGGCAATAATGTTCATGTTGGCTGGAAGGGATGGCTACTCTCGGAAATGATAAAAAGTTTATGTAAGAAATTTTACTAAGTGTGTATATTAGCTACCTATGTAAAGTTTTGATAATGGAAGATGTAAAAGAAAAGAAGAAAGTAATGAAATGATAGGTTCATGTTATTGCTTGCATTTATATGAATGTATGTGACTTGAGAAAATTTTGATAATTTCTATTAAGTCCGTAATATGAGTGTTGATGTAATGTTATCATTTTACGGTAGGATTTTAAACTAAAATCAATGGTGAAAATATCTGGGAGACCAGCAAACCTAGATTTAATGACCTAATAGTTGAGCTACAACAAAGGCTCCAAGCTCAGAAGCAAGAGACTCAAGGGTTGAAAGAGTAGCTGGCTCAACAAAACCCTATACCTTTAGCACGTACGGCTTCTCCGCCACCACCACTACCAGACCCGCAGGCAGAGCCGATAGTTCCAGTAGCTCCTGTGGTTCCTGTTACTGAATTTTACTAAAGATTTTGATGGATGAAAGACCTAGATTTTGATGGATGAAAGACCTAGAGTTTGATGGTTCTATAGATCCGTTGGTCGTAGATGACTAGCTTATTGGTATTGAAAGGGTTTTGAAATTTATGGGACTTAGCGATCGTGAAAAAGTTATATGTGCCTTATTCTTGCTTACTAAGGATACAAGAAGATAGTGGGAGTCTGTTGAGCATAGGAAAAACATGGATGTAATGACCTGGTCTGAGTTCGTCAACAGTTCAGACGGGCTTTTTTTAATGTGGAAACTATAGCTACACAACAAGAGGAATTCAATAATTTTCAACAAGGGAATCTATCAGTGGCTAATGCTATGAGAAGATTTAATCAATTAGCACATCTCTGTCTTGAACTAGTGCCTACCGATCGAGAAAGAATAAGAAGACTAATAAGGATGTTCCAAACTGACATTGCCCTCATAGTCGATAGTGGAGGACAAGCTCCTAAAGATGTAGAAGATTGTATTGAGAGGGAGACGAAAGCTGATTTTGGGATCGCCCGTGACAAGGAAGAAAAGGCAAAAATTTTTAAAGCCCAAAGGGAGGAAAAGGCTTTGGCAAAACAAAACCAGGCTTTACAGGCAAAAAGGCCAGGAAGCAACCCAAGTCAAGGATAGGCCCAGAGTAACTAGATAGGGCATTACCGTAATAGCAATAATAAGTGGAAGTAAAATGTAAATAACCAAAGAAACAAAAAGGGACAACCTCAAAAAAGAATCAATGATGGAGGGAGTAGTAAACCTCTCTGCGGTCAATGTGGGAAAAGACACGTAGGGGAGTGCAAAGCGGGCACTAATAAATGTTACATCTACGGCAAGGAAGGACATTATGCTAGAAACTACTACTCTATTTCTCAAAGTCAGAATAGTCAAAACTAGCAAAGGCCTTAAGGAACTCAGCTACATGTGATTCAAGCATAGATTGAAGGTCCTGGCATTAGCCAAGGCCGACTAGAAGCTCCAGAGCCTAGTGGACGAATCTATACTGATGCTAAGAAAGAGGATGATGCAGGAACCTCAACCGTGGTAACAGGTTAGCTCTCTATTGCCAAAATCGATGCTTATGTTTTATTTGATTCTGGAGCAACACATTCGTTTGCATCACTTAAATTTGCAAAACGGATAAGATATGATGGGGATAGGATTAAACAGACCTTCAGGCCTACACTTCCCTCTAGGAGGTATTAAGTTCTAATCATTGGTTATGTCATGTACCAATTATCATTTACTGTAGAGAATTGTTTATCGTTTTAATAATAATCGATATTCAAGATTATGATGTTATCTTGGGAATGGATTTCCTAAGAAAATATGCTGCCAAGATTAATTGTCAACATCACAAGGTCACGTTTCGGCCTTTTAGAGGTGAGAAGTTTATGTATTTGGGGAAAATTCCTAAAACTCCTAAGGCGTTGAAATCGGCAATGAAAGCAAGGAAATTATTAGAGAGCAGATGCATCGATTATATAGTGAATTTAGTAAATAGAGACCAAAAAGCTCAGTTAAGACCAGAGAATGTCCATATTGTGAAAGAGTTCATCGATGCATTTTCGGATGAACTGCCTGGGCTATCGCCAAAACAAGAAATTTCATTCAAAATCGAGTTGACACTTGGTACAGCTCTGATTTCAAAGGCACCGTATCATATGGCCCCAAGAGAACTTAAGAAACTTCAAGTGCAGTTGCAAGAATTGCTAGACAAGGGGTTTATCTGGCCAAGTCATTCTCCATGGGGAGTGCCCATCCTGTTTGTAAAAAAAAAATATGTCACTTTACAGATGTGTATTGACTACCGGGAGTTGAACAAAGTCACAATTAAGAACAAGTACCCACTTCCAAGAATTGATAATCTATTTGATCAATTGACGGGAGCGGCAACATTCTCAAAGATTGATTTATGCTCTGGCTATCTTCAACTTTGGGTTAAAGATGAGGATGTGTTGAAGGCAGCATTTCAAACGCGATATGGGCATTACAAGTTTTGTGTCATGCCATTTGGACTGACTAAAGCCCTGGTAGCTTTTATGGACCTTATGAACTATACTTTCAAGGACTACCTTGACAAATTTATCATCGTTTTCATTGACAATATCTTAATTTATTCAAGAACACTAGAATAGCATGAGGAACATTTGAGGCTTGCACTGCAATTACTAAGAAAGCATCAATTATACACCAAGTTCTCAAAATGTGAATTTTGGCTAGAAAAAGTTCATTCTTAGGACATGTGGTCTCACAAGATGGAGTTTCTGTCGATCCTTCTAAAGTTGAAGCAGTGAATAAATGGCCTATGCCAAAAAACGTTACCAAAATAAGGAGTTTTCTCAGTTTAGCAGGCTACTATTGACGATTTGTAGAAGGATTCTCTAGGCTTGCAGCACCACTCACGGGCCTTACATTGAAAGCAGCTAAATATGAATGGACCAAGAAGTGCAAAGAGAGTTTTCAGGAACTGAAAAGACGACTCATGAGTGCCCTAGTACTGACCATACTAGATCTAAACCTAGGAAACTTCGTGATTTACAGCGATGCGTCAAGAACAGGCTTGGGAGCCATAGTTATGCAAAATGGAAAGGTGATTGCATATGCATCCCGGCAACTAAAGGACCATGAAAGGAACTACCTAACGCATGGCCTAAAATTGACAGTAGTAGTATTTGCACTGAAGATCTGGTGCCACTACTTGTATGGAGCCAAAAGTGAGATTTATACCAACCATCAGAGTCTAAAGTATATTTTCGCACAAAAAGAACTCAATATGAGACAACAAAAGTGGCTCGAGCTAGTCAAGGATTACGACTGAAAAATCCTATATCACCCTAGAAAAGCTAATCGAGTAGCTGATGCACTCAGTCGTAGAGCAACATCTTCTCTTGCAATGATGCAGTTGATACCCAGACCCCATTAAAAAGACTTGATAAAAGTAGGAATAGAGATGATCACAAGAAGATTAGCTGATCTGTCATTCCAACCAAATATCCTAGAGAACTTGAAGGAACAACAAGAAGCAGATTCTTTACTACTCAAATATAAGAATGTTGCTCTTGAGAACAAGGAAGCAGAGTTTAGCATCTTGGAAGATGGCATTCTCCATTATAAAGGCAGATTACAAATTCCTAATGATTAAGATTTAAAGAGGTAGATGAAGAAGCTCATGAAGCACCATATGTTGTTCATCCAGGAGCTACCAAAATGTACAAGGACCTGAAGGAGCATTATTGGTGGCATAGAAAGAAGAACGATGTCGCACGATTCGTTAGTAAATGTCTCACATGCCAAAAAGTGAAGGCTAAACATCAACGTCTGGCAGGCAAATTGCAGAAGATAGAAATTTGAGAATGAAAATAGGACCAAATAACCATAGATCTGGCAACTGGACTACCCAAAACTACAAGAGGACACAATGCTATATGGGTTATTATGGATAGATTGACCCAATTTGCACACTTTTTGCCCATTAAACTTAGCAGTTCCATAGAACGACTAGCTGAATTGTATGTCACTCAAATAGTTAGATACCATGAATTCCAAAATCGATCATTTCTGATCAAGATGGTCAATTTACCTCTAAATTTTGGAGGAGCATTCATTAAGCGATGGGAACGAAACTGACTTTCAGCACAACCTTCCACCTACAAACGGATGGTCAATTTGAAAGGACCATCTAGACTCTAGAGGATATGTTAAGAGCCTTTGTGCTAGATTTCAAAGAAGGGTGGGATAAAAAGCTTCCACTGATTGAATTTGCATACAACAACAACTATCAAACCTTCATAAGAATGGCTTTATATAAAGCTCTCTACAAAAGAAGATATAGATCACCTTTGCATTGGTAAGAAGCCAGAGAAAGGCATTGTCAATTACAAATTTCGTACAAAGAACAACAGAGGATGTAAAGTTAATCTGTCAACAGATGGAAATTGCTTTTAGTCTTCAAAAGAGTTATGCTGATTGACGGCGGAGACCTTTAGAGTTGTAAGTGGGGGGCTTGGTCTTTTTGAAGTTAATGCCAATGAAAGGGGCAGTAAGATTTGGGAAGAAAGGAAAACTCGGCCCAAGGTATATTGGACCATTTGAGATCTTAGAAAGGATAGGCAATGTGGCCTATAAATTAGCCTTACCCCCTGAAATGGCATCATTACATAATGTATTTTATGTATCTATGCTTGAGAAATATGTACCTGACCCCTCACATATACTTTAGTATGAGCCTGTTGAGGTGCAAGAGGATCTGTCCTATGAGGAAAAACCAGTTCAAATCTTGGCTCGAGAACAGAAGGAGTTGAGGAACAAAAAAATACCACTCATCAAAGTTTTATGGCGTAACCAATAAGTGGAAAAAGCAACCTAGGAATAAGAAGATGAAATGAGAAAAGTCTACCCTGGATTGTTCTAATTTTCAAGTATGAAAATTTTTAAGGAGGGTAGGTTGTAATGACCAAGGGAGATTCATTAACAAAATTTGATATTAAATTGGATTTACTTAATGAATTTACCCTCATAAATCATATTTTTGTAAAAATTATGATAATATATAATAAACAATGTTAATAGAAAATTTAATGGTAAAGTTGATATGATGTTGGATATCACTAAATACAGATTTTGTGAATGATATTCATGAAATGAATTTTATATCACAATTAATTATAATATTGTAATATAAATTAATGGGTGATTAATATCAAAATAAAGTAGAAAAGTATGCCAAAACCCTAAAATAGTGCAAAAGGTACGACGTAGTGTAAGTACACTGCTAAAGTAAAAACACAGATATAGGAAATGTTGTGTTTGAACTCCAAAAGTCAACCAAGAATAGGAAGGATATTTAATATAGTTCAAGAATATGTTTTTCAATGGTTTCACCTCAACGGTATAAGAAAAATACTGTGTGATAAAAAAGTACAATGTGTAAAGTGGTGGGTTCTACTAAGTGGACACCCAATGGATTTTTATTGGGCCACCATACCATGAAAGGTGGCCTAATCACAATTAGCCACTAATACCCATAATTATAACCTAGTGGGTGACTCACCCATTCAAAAAAAAAAAAAGAAGAAGAGATAAAGATAAGTCTTTAATTAAAGACTTAAAGTAGCAAATTCTTCATTTCTCACCCATCCATATTCGGTAGCTATAGAAGCCTTTCTCAAAAAAATTTTCTAGGCCTAAATCTTTGCAAATTAACCTCAAACAAGTTCCAAGAAGTAAAGCTCAAAGGGTTTTATCAATTTTGAGGTAAAAATCTAAGCTTTTTCTCAAATTTTCCTCTTGGTTTGAGAGGGGATTGTGACCAAAAATTTTCTTATATGAAATATGCCTAGGAAAAAGTTTCAAAGAAGGCCTTGGAAGGCTAAGATCATCAATTCTTCTTTTGGTAAGTTTAACTTTTCAAATCTAAAGTTT
>CAMOHE010049868.1:1283-11640 GCA_946598075.1 Artocarpus hirsutus | reverse complement strand
GTCATAAGTGATTCTCATCACAATAGTATTATCCTGGTCCTCTGACCTGAAATCATCATGGTTTCCTACATGACAAGTTCTATATTTTGACACAATCTAATATTATCTTTAACAGGATGATGGAATAGATTGTTGTTGGATATAGAGTGAATCATGTGAGGAATATGAGTGATTAAGAAGGAATTTGTCCCTCATTTATCATGAGAAAGATATCTAAGGGCCCCTCGATAAGTTAGACTGAAGTAAAATGTATGGCCATACTAAAATGAATTGATAAGGGTTATCAATATCAGTCTACTTAAGATCGAGAAATAAGATGATTAAATAGTATAAGGATGACATAAACCATGCCTTATGTTTAATCAAGGTATCTAGTGACAAAAAGGACTTTAATACTTATTGTGGATTAGGTTATGTCGGATTATTGACATTCGCATAACTTGGGTAATCATAATGTCTTGCTAGAGGCCACTTATGATTTATGGGCCAAAAACAAAATTTCAAGCCCACTACCAACGTTATGTGAACCTATAGGGTCGCACACTTAGAACAGACCAAGAATGAATTTTGGGTTAACTGTGTCTAGGTTCGATGAACCTAATAATGTCCAGATTCGATGTACTAGATATGTCTAGGTTCATTGAATCTGACATTATCTAGATTATCTGAATCATATTCGAATTACTGACATTATCTAGATTTTCTAAATCAGATTTGAATTACAGACATTATCTAGATTATCTGAGTCATATTCGAATTACAATTTACCCTATTTACAATCTGACTCTATCTCAAAGTCAACAGATATATATATGTCTGCTTTAGGGTTTTTAGCCAAATTAAGAAAAAGAAGGTGTTCTATCATTCTAAAAGGGTGAAAAACATTAAAACCCTAAAAATTAGAGAGAGTCTTTTAACGCAAAAGAGAGGGTGCTAGCACACCAATTCGTTTTTGAGAGAGTCTGTTCGTGTGGATACCTCCAGAGGACATTGCTCTAAGTAACAACATCTGAATCCGATTCTGATTACTAAAAGCTCGAGTTAGGGTGTCATCGGAGTGAACCCGCTCTCTCCCTTCCAGAATCTTGCCTTTTTGTCATCTTGGTAAGATTCTATGACTTTCTTATCAATCTAATCGAATTGCATGGATCCTACGAGGGTTTTGTGGGAATTAATTTTTATTTTCCGCTGCGTATTTGAATCACAAAATCCAACAAAACCCAACACACGGGTCTCCCCGCATCAGGCGCACTACCTCTAGCGAAAGATTTGGTGCTTTGTGTCTCCTTCCGCCTCTAGGCACCCATTGCATTTTTCCCACTCTTAGCCGGCCACGTAGCTCGTTCATACCAGCTCCAAATCATTCGCGTCATGTGTGTGCAAGCTCAAATGCCCTGTTACACCTTAATTTGTTTTCTTTCCATTTTAGTGCAGGAATCATTTGAAGACGAAGAAAACAGCCCTAATCTTTAGTAAGCATAGTGCTTGAAGCTCCAAGTTTTAGAAGCTGAAGAGAGGTTCACTAGAATGAAAAATGTGGAAAAAAAAAAAAGAGGAGAAAAAACAAAAAAAAAAATAGTTTAGTTTTATTTTAGTTTTAGGAATTATTTTTAGTCTTACAGTGACCTTATTTTATTTTTCTTTTGACACACTATTGAAGGGTATTTATGGAGCGACAAAGAGGAAGAACAAGAAGAAGACTGGAAGAATGAAAATTGGAGTTTGTGACACCTCCACTTTTGTGATTTCTTTTCCATTTTTATTTTCTAAATCTCTGTATATCATAAGAATGCTTGATTAGTGGCATTGCTTAATTTTATTTTTTATTATGGTTTGATGTTTGTCACTCTAGGTAGTTCAAACCTAAAAAGCAATTCATAGTATCTCAAAGTGCCTTAATCAAATAAACAAAACTCAAACAAAATTAAAAACAAGAGAACAAAACAAAATAAAACATTAAAATTAATCCTAGAGCTAATTAGTATCAATATTATTTAAAACTAAACAAAACAATCCCCTACACCGGCACCAAAATCTTGTTCATTAGAAATCTATAATTGCATGAAACCGTATAAACAGGTAACATAATGATAAGTAAGAATATCATCCCATGAGGATTGAGTTTATTTTCATTAATTATTGAAATTGTGTTAACTCTATGATTATTTGAATAATCAATTAAAAAGAAAATAAAATGAAAATAATAAATTAAAATTAAATAAATGAAACAAAATAAAAAAAACAATATCTAGGGATCTAATTTCATCGATTAACTTCATTTCAATTAAATTCACCCTTTAAATGATTAGTTTTAATTAATAGAATTGTTAGTCAAAAGCATTGAATTACCTACTCGCCCTTTCTGATAAACATGTAGGCACATTCATGTTGATTAAAACCCATGTATTCATCTAAGGAACTTATTAACACAAATACATTAAGTTCAAGCATTCACATCAACTACATATGCATTAAGGATATATTCCTATTCTAAATTGCACATGTTGCCCTATTATTGACCAAGACCCGAACTTTATTTTCCCATTTCATTCAAGACCAACAACATCTCCAAATAAGTGGTCAAGTCACAAAAAACATTAAGCACTTAATAGAATAGACAATTTTTAATAATCAACAATAATCCAAGAGAGCAAAAACAAGGCAAAATCCATTAATAGGATCCATTAGAATCCTAGAACACAAAATTAGTTCATAAATAAAAGTAAAAATAAAAATAAACAACACCAATATTCAAGTATTTTTTAAATCTATAAAAACCAAGAATAAAAATGGGAAAGAAATCACCAAAGTGGAGGTGTCACAAACTCTAAGCTTTTCCTTTCCCAACCTTCTTCTTCTTCTTCCTTTTTGTAACTTCAGAAATGCCCTTCCATGGTGTCTCAAAAGAAAAATAAAATAGCTAAACCTAAAACTAAAATAAATCCTAAAACTAAAAATAAAAACTAGACTATTAATTTTTTTTTTTTTTTTCATTTTCTCCCTTGGAATCAACTCTTCCCCAAAAGAATGAGGCTTTCTTGGATCCTTGGGTCTGGTGCCAAAATAGAGGCTCTATTCATTCTTCATTTCACTCCGACATAAAAAAGAAAAAAAGCAACAAGGCTTCTAATGCGTCCACCACGTGGTAGTGAAGGATAAGGTGTATGTTGAAGAGGAGGGCAAGTACGACACATGGTGG
The DNA here is from genome assembly GCA_946598075.1 of Artocarpus hirsutus. Taxonomy (NCBI): domain Eukaryota; kingdom Viridiplantae; phylum Streptophyta; class Magnoliopsida; order Rosales; family Moraceae; genus Artocarpus; species Artocarpus hirsutus. The sequence goes on along the minus strand of CAMOHE010049868.1, from coordinate 8,441 downwards.
ATCTTGGCTAGGCTACAAGTGTAGGCTTAAAGGAGGAAAAGGAGACAAGAAGCACCAAAACGCAATAAGTTGGCTAATGTTATAATACCCCTCAAGCTAACTAATAAGCTCGTAGAAAGCCTATTCATTTAGAATAAAGAGTATTACCTTTTATTTGCATTATAAATGTAATGGTTTACTTAAAATATTCATTTCAATACAAAAGAGATTTGAAACTATTGTTTCACTCGTTTTCTTATTTACAACATATACAGTATTTAAAAATGGGATGTGGAATATACTATCATCCAGAGTTAGTAATATATGTTTGTTTACAAAACCATAATAGAGCTACTAAGTTTGACCAAACAAAGTTTCAAAATAAGCTGCAAAAGCTTATCCACAAAACATGGCATATGAATAAATCTCTATCCGGCAGCTCTGAATACCCGATCAATCCCTAACCCTGTACATCCTGACCTACATCATAAGAACTATAATGAGTTTAAGCCTTAGTAAGCAGAAACTAATACATGAACAAGAACATTGAAGCATAATACAATCAGACATTTTCTTTTATTTGTTTTCTTTTAACAATTCTTTCTTTTTTGGGTACCTTGGAGTATGGTACTTAACTGATAGTGATAAGCCATAGTTTTTGAGTCTTGTTTAACATAATTTGGCCATTGCAATAGTAATAATATGTGGTTTCCATCTCGGTCTTTAGACCACAGATATTTGCCTACTTAATCTCAATCTTTGTGGCTTATCTTATCCTGGTTTTTCAACCTCAAAGTATTCACAACCCTTCATTGCGTCTACCGGTCCCACCCACTGTAACACCTATCATTTTTCATGTAACGGTTAATGATAGATATATAACGATGTTAAGTAATTTCTTTATGATATAATTTTATTTACCATTATATTTTGAGTATGATAACAGGTGACGGTCACGTGAAATTGATGTACTCAGGATGTTCATGTCAAAAATGATAATAAGTTTAAAGTTTTTTTTTTCTAAATGAGTTTTCAACTTGCCCTAAATTTATAATCATTATAATGCTTTAGAGTTATGTATGCCCTAAAGTTAAATTCTTGATGATGACATGAATGTTTTGCATATTTTCTTATTTTTATAATATTAATGATGTCATGATAATTACATGTGTAATATTATTTTTGGGTCATGGAGTAAATATTATTGTTGTATATAAATAATTTTGTATTACAATTATATGATATTACATTATTACATTATATAATATTATAATATATTATATTACAATATATATAACCGTATGTTAAAATTATTATTTATATTATAATATATTTCTATTATATTGTATATTATATTATATTATATACGTTTATGTTAAAAAAAACGACAGTAGCCGTGCAAGGAAAAAAAAAGAAAAAAAAACAAAAAAAAAAGGGGAAAAAAATAAATCTAATTAGATTAGGATTACACTCATTTAAAAAAGAGAAACGGAATTAGACTAGGATTAGGTTTCTTATCCCTATAAATATATGGTTTCAAGAACACATATTATTCCTATCCCTTTTTCTTGCCTCCATCTTTCTCATATTCCTCCATGCTTTTATGCTTTCTTTTCTTCCCTAAACCAAACCTCACATGCCATTAGTTTAGAATTTTGTTTTCTTCAAGATTTTCTCTCTCAAAGAATTCATCACTTTTCTTTTCTTTCAAGCTAATGTAAAAGGAATTTTTTTTAGAGATTTTGTATGCAAGCATTCGTCTTTGTCAATGAAAACATAAAAATTAAAGGTATTTTTTAAAGTTTTCATGGTTTTGAATTCTTATGATTGATGTATATTATTTGATGTTTTGGTGCATTGTATTAGTCTTAGAATTATTACTATCATCACATGGATTCTTTTATTGTATGTATTTCATGTCAATTGGTGATTGAAAATAGTTGATGATTTGGTTGTTTTGATTAACTTCTCATTAAACCCTAGATTAGAGATATCATATATTTTCATATTTTGCTATGTAGATCTTAATGGGTATATTTTATAATCAATTAGTATCATGTTAATTATGTGTTTACAATTTTAATTGAGGTTTTATTAGGTTATAGATTGGTATTGAATTTTTTGATGCCTTAAGCCTACTTTTCATACAAACACCTGTCAGCAGTCATGTTTCAATAATTTTCTATTTTGTATTGCTCTGTTTATATTTTCCTTATATTTTTCTCAAATATTAGACATCTTAAGCCTTCTTTTGGCTTTTGAATTGCTTGAATTGGAATTTTTATTAAATAGTTATGATTTTGTGAAGTTGACCCTAAATGCTGTGCAATTTTACATGGACCTAAAATTTAGAATGAATTTCAAGGACTTTTCTTTATGTAAATTATTGTCAAAATATGCGTGTAATATATCAAATTCTTTATTTTTGAGTATAGTTTCTAATGCCACTATTTTAACTAACTTTGTGTTAAGATGAAATTATTATGAATTTTTAAGTGAATAAAGGTCATTCTGCCTACTTTTGGGAATTATGCCCTATGTTCATAAATTGTGATTTTATGCTTCTTAATGTTATTATATGATACGGTGATGTTCAATGATATTATGAGATGTTTATAGGGTGTCATAAAAATTTTAGGATCAAACAAATTTTATTTTAATTATTTGATTATGAAGAACATGTGTTGCTCACTGCCCTATGTGTTTAAGGTTCATTTTGTCTTTAAATTCTAATATGCATGTTTTGAATTGTTGAAAATTTATTTGAAGCTAATTTTGCAGATATATTATAATTTTAGGTGTCTATTACATGCAGTATTTTTGTGGAATTATTTTGTGAAATAGATATTTTATTATATAAATGTTAGACAGGATTGTTCACTGCCTAGGTATTGTTGGCAGATTTTACGCTATGAACTGTGTGACTTGTTTTGGTTATCAAATGGAATTGTTATGACCAACGAAATATCATGATATTATGTTTATATGTTAGCTTTGTCTATCTAGAGTCTCATGCTTTAATTGTGAGTGAATTGTGAGTTATTGAATTATGAATACATAAGGGTCAGGCAGGTATTAGTATTGCAGTTTTTGCATGAATATTTATAAGTTAGTAAAGTGTATGCATGTTTTTGTAATTCTTGAGACTGAAGTATGAATAATGTCATATGGTTTTGGATGATTTCATAAGAATGAAATTTATTTTTATTTGTATATGGATGTATGACATGAACACACCAAAAAGTGAGCACATCAAGACCGCGGCGACGTCATCTAAGATAATGTTTAAGTAAGCAAGTTAAGTAAATACATTCTCACCTACAACATGATAAAAGTTTATGAAAAAGTTTTGGGAACATGTTTTATGAAAATTTTTAAGTTTGTTTTGATATGTTGTTTTCTCATGAAAACTCTTCTTGCAACAAGAAAGTTTAACGAATGTTTCAATGATGAGGTATGTTAAAAGTATATCTATATATATGTATCACTTAATTAAGTGTTGCACATCATATGTTTATGTTTATGTTTATGTTTATGATGTCCCAAAGGTTGGACTTGTCATGTTTGGTTTGGAATTAGCTACCCCTCTCCTCTCATGACGCCTACGATGATGATGTTTATGGTGCACCACTTGGGCCTCAAACATAAAATGAATGAAGTTTTTAATATGGATAATGATAATGAAAGATATGTTCTATATAAAACTGTACCAAGTGCACTATTATGTTAATGATGATTATGATTATGATGTTTAATAAAGACGTTTATAAAATGTCTTATGTTGTGAGATAGGAAGGTGTACATACTAAGCTTTTGCTTACTTAGTTTACAATCATGTTGTAAATAAAGGTAAGAGAACTATGAAATAGGTGGAGGGTGAGGACAGGCGTATGGGCTATGAACGATGGATTGGAAAAGGAAGAACGACAAGAAAAAAAAAATTTCTGAACTATGTTTTTTATTTCATTGAATGCTTGATTTCCGCACTATTAAGTAAAAAGACTTATTTTACATTTACTTTGCTTTTGCAGAAGTTCGGTCGACCGAACTTTTTAAACAGATTTTAAAGTTTGTTTTGAAATTTTATTTGAATTATGGTTTTGTTAATTTGGCATTGAAAAACTATGAAAAAAACGGATTTCAAATAGTTGGAATATTTTCAAAAAAAAATTTGTATGCATGCATCCTAGGATATGTTTATCAAATTGTATTTAAATTTAAATAGTTTATCTTATAAATAATGATAACAAGGATGAAAGTAACGATTATTGTGACGTCTATAAGGGGGCGTTATACCCGCATCCTGTGCCTACTTGACCGCCAATTAAGTACCATACCCCCATTTTAGTTAACAACCTCATTGTCTTTTTAGATCTTATCACATGTTCTAATGTAAATGTCTTGAATCATGAATACTTTTCAACAATCTATATCATTTCACTACAAGAAAATATTGATTACACGACCTTTATTTCACGACCGTTTCCCAAAAACCGTCGTGGAAAGGGCAAAAATGTGTGGCAAGTTATGCCCGTGAAAACAAAGACCGTTGTGGGAAGGTGGGAAGATACCACGACGGTTTTCTGAAAAAACCGTCTTGGAATACTAGAGATACCACGACGGTTTTTGGACAAAACCGTCGTGGTAGATTGGAGCTACCATGACGGTTTTCTCCAAAAACCGTCGTGGTATCTCTAGTATTCCACGACGGTTTTTTTAGAAAATCGTCGTGGTATCTTCAAGAGCTACCACAACAAACCGTGTTGGAATGTTAGGGCTACCACGACCGTTTTTCGAGAAAACCGTCGTGGTAGATTGGGCCTACCACGACGGTTTTTGGAGAAAACCGTCGTGGTAGCTCCGTGGTATCTTCCACGATGGTTTTTTCATAAAACCGTCGTGGTAGCTTCATTTAAATCTCTACCCATCCTCGGCATTTAGACAGTACATTTCAGAAACACACTTTACAAAAACAAACACAGACCCTTCTGAATCAGCCGCCGTCGTCTCTCTCCGCCTCCACACTCCTTAATCTCAGCCCAAATTGTAAGTTTTTTTTGTAGAAAGTGAGAAATAGTTATTGATTGTGTTGTATAATTAATCCGAAATTGTTAAATAGTTGTTGATTCTTTTCTTTATTCCGTGAAGTTGATAAATAGTTGTTCATTTTGTTGTTTATTTCGTGAAGTTTGTATTGTGGATCATGGGTATGATTTCTTCGTTTTATAATAAGTATGTGTAACTTGTTTAATTTATAATGGCCGGGTGATGTCTTTTTTATGATTAATTAATATATGTAGGCGTGGGTATATATATAAATTGTGAAATTAATTTTAATTGAATAATTGCTATTTATTATTTTGATTTAGGAATTGGAAAATGGATAAGAAATGGATGTGGGATTTTCGATTGTCTGAAGAGTATGTGAATGGTGTGGAAGAGTTCTTGGATTTTGCCAAAAGTCATGCAAATGGTGATAAAATTCGATGTCCTTGTGTTCAATGTGGAAACCATAGATTGCATCCAATTACAATTGTTAGAGGACATTTATTTCAAAATGGAATCATAAGTAGTTATCAAACGTGGCATTTTCATGGCGAGTCTAATTTCAATCCAACCTTACTAAATAAAGAAAAGCAATCTATTGTGGAGGATAAAATGGAGGATGAAGACAATATGGTTGACATGGTCAATGATTTAGAAGAACACTTTGTGCACCGTCCGGATTTATTTGAGACAATGATGAATGATGCAGAGACACCAGTGTATGAGGGGTGTACCAATTTCACTAAATTGTCTGCTTTAGTTGGATTATGGAATTTGAAAGCATCGGGTGGCTGGTTGAATTCTAGTTTCACAAAGCTGTTGGAATTTTTACGAAGGCTTCTGCTAGAGGGTAATAAATTACCAACTAGTATGTATGAGGCTAAGAAGACTTTGAGCACTTTGGGAATGGATTATGAGAAAATTCATGCATGTGAAAATGATTGTGTTCTCAATAGGCATGAGTATGAGGACGAGAATTATTGTCCAATTTGTGAACAAGCAAGATGGAAGAAAGGAAAGGAGCCAAAATATGGCAAGAATGGAGCGCCAAGGAAAGTGTTATGGTACATTCCACCGGTACCACATTTGAGACGTTTATTCGGAAACCCAGAACATGCCAAGAATTTGACATGGCATCATGAGAAACGGGTGGATGATGGTATGCTTAGACACCCAGCGGATTCACCACAATGGAAGACTTTCGAAGCCGATCATCCCAACTTTATTGCAGATCCAAGAAACATACATTTCACTTTGTCAACGGATGGAATGAACCCATATGGAATAGAGTAAGAACTATATTGCGTATTTTTAAGGATCATTAATGTAACGCCTACCATTTCTTTCGATGGACACTTATGTTAATTTAACGTTAGAATGTGATACTGTAGTGCTATAATTATTTATGTTAAGTAAATTAACTTTTTATTTAGTAATGTCGCAGGTGACAGTATGTGGGATCGCTGTGCTTGGGATGTTCATGTCAAAAGTGATGATAAGCTTAAAGTATTTATTTATTTATTTTTTATGGGTTTCAACTTGCTCGAAATTCATAATCTTTATAATGCTCTAGAGTTATGTATGCCTACAGTTATATTCTTGATGATGACATGAATGTTGTTGCATATTTTCTTATTTTTTTTTATAATATTTATGATGCTATAATAATTACATATGTAGTATTTTTATTATAATGACATTAAGTAATTGGATAATATAAAATGTCTAAGAGAATAATGTAAAAATTAATATTTTTTTGGGTTATAGAAGTAAATATTTTTGTTATATATAAGTAATTATATATTATAATTATTTTATATTATATTATATTATATATGTATATATATATAAGGTTATAAGAGAATGGAAATGGCAGATTGCCGTAAAAAAAAAAAGAGGAAAGTTGAATTAGATTAGGATTAGGATTAGGGTTTTCTATACTTATCTAATCCCTTCTCTCTCATAAACCTATAAATATACCTTTGAGCCACTAAAGTTTCATTCTTTAAATTTCTAGCCAAAGAAAATTCTCTCTCTCTAAAATTTTCTTAGATACACTCTCTTTCTTCTCCACATTTTCTTCCACTCTCTCCCTTATTTTTCTGCAAACAATTGAATGAAATATTGGGTTTT
>CAMOHE010049867.1:0-33662 GCA_946598075.1 Artocarpus hirsutus | reverse complement strand
TAATTGCCAGGACCTTATTGTGCAGTCTTTAGTCTCCTTTTTCCCCTTGAATTACTTTTTATCTTTTCACTTGAATTGTAATGTTCATAGCCTCTCTCTGTTCTTTTTTTTTTTTTCAATAATTTTTTTTGAGAATTTTAGATGTTAATACTACTGTCACGTAGACAACTTCCATAAGTTAAAAAATATAACAATAAAGGGAGGACTTCGATAGCTCGCTTACAGAATAAATCATTTAGTTATGTTTTAGTGTGTTGTTCTAAATCATTTAGTTTATAATAAATGAAACGAGAACAAAATCCAACCATAAGGAACCAGCATAACTATTAAAGGGTTAAGCTAGTTAAAAGGCGGGCTATCCCGTTTGGTATTTTTTTGGGAGTTTTTAAAAATATTTTTACACATTTTTAAAATAGAAATTTTAAAAACACTTTTAGTATAATTCTCTAAAAATTTTCATTTTAAAATAAAACTATTTTTACTCATTTGAAAGCACTATCAAACGATATTTCTCGCCAGAAACAAGACAGACATTGTCATTTTTAGCATCAGAAATAACATCTTTGGCATCATCCAGCACATTTCTCTCCTCTAGAGATTTAGGAATGGCTACATTTATCACACAAACCACATTACACGCATCCGTCTCTATAATCCCCGGTAGAGCCAAACTTTTTGCACTAGCGAACACCTTCTATAACCTCCAAGCACTCCGCTAAGCGACGAGAGAACCTGCACATAAATATATAGTTTTCTTGTTCTTTCACAATTTAAATGATTTTTACTGGATCTATATTGAGAAACAAGCACACTAATAAGATATTTATATGGGATACCCTTTTTTTTGGTCCTAAATGACTATTTTTATTTGGATGATAGATTATATATATTCTTTTTTGATTATTTTTTTCCTTTTTTTTTTATAGTAAATGGTAAAAGTATTAACATTAGGATTATTTTCAAAAATTTCTCTTGACTTATGACCCTACTTTATTTTACCCCTTATTTTTCAAAACCGTTCAAAACATCCCCTCGAACTATAAAAAAAAAATGTCATTTTGCCTCTTTCGTCTAATTCCGTCTACATCTTTGAAGGAGTTGCTGACGTAGCATATAATTAAACATTAAAATTATATTAAAATTATAGTTAAATTTAAAAAAACAATTAACTATTAAAAAACCGTCTTGTTTTTCATTTTTTTCCACAACATACAGAAAAATAAACAAACATTATCCCTAATAGACGCACGTGCAGCACGAGACAGCTCTCCGTCCAAATAACGCGACAACGGTACATGTTTTCAAACGCAAAGGGGTCACTAGAAAACATATATTGCGATAGCGTATTTTATACACACATACATATATACATATAAAGATATATTTTACGTTCTTAATTGCTTGAAAGTCGTTGGTAAACTGGTGGTGTACACTTGTAATATATATAGGACGCCAAACCAATGAGGCACATGTACTACTCATAGAAATCGCAAGGCGTCGCCGCCTTGGTCGTTTGGCCCTATCAGCTGCAGCTCTTAGCCTCTGCACTCGTCGTTTTGGCTGTTGTGACTGTCACCAGTTTGGCGACCAATCATTGCCCCAATCTGAAGAAAAACATTAAAATCAAAGTTTTATACACTTGAATTCCAAACTTATGATCAGGTTCGTTTTAATTTTTTTACCTGTTTTTCAAGGAAATGCTTCTCTTCTCTAAGTTCCTTTTCCTGAGGTCATTTAGATCAGAGGAAAAAAGAAAGTTACTATTGCATGATTAGTCTCAATTGTACAAGAAATGGCGTCTTCTTTTGCTTTTTGCTTTTTCTGTTTAGCATACACACATATATACGTGCTGGTAAAATTCACAAGTAACTATGGTCTTGAATATATTTAGTATGTTCATTTATAGTATATTTGGTTTACCAGTTCGAAACAAAAAAATTTCAGTTAAAACCGGCTTTGCTATACTGTTCTCTCACAAGACTTGAGGTTTTAATGTTTTCAATTTGATCTAGCAGTTCGAGGTGACAATCAAAACGCCCTAACATAGGATGGTCAAACAAATAAATCTATTTGAAACTAGCACTGACAGCATTAGAATAGACCTTTTGGTGGCTTATGGCAGACTTTGAGCTGGGTGTTTGCAGAAAAAAATGTCACATGAATGGAAAATACAGTCAAAGACAAAGTAAAGAACTTTATCAAGCTATTAACGTAATTAAACTTAGAAATAATTTAGCCTTCATTTGTTTTTTCCGTTTGAACTATAAAAAGTTTTGATTCAAACTTTTTCCGCTACAACTTATTAAATATCTGTTTCAATTTTTCTGTCCAGACGTGTGAACTAAACGGGCCATTAGATTGCTGGACCATGAACTACGTTGCCTTAATTCTGTCAACCTGGATGACAAGGTTTATTTCCAGAATTTCCTGGATGCCAAACTGACATGATCTTTAGCCAAGTATTCCACGCGATTAATAAAAATTAAGAAGAAAACAAAAATGATTTTTAGGATTTTAAGAAAACTGCTGTCCAAATACGCTATACATGTACAACTCTACAATTCTATGACAAGAGGTAACATTTCTCAATCTCAAAAGGCGCCATCTCAACGTTAAAACATTGCAAAGAATAGAAAGTAAGATATTGCAAATTAGACATTGAAAGTTGGAAACACATACCTTCTCAGCAAGTGTTGTTAAAGTTTCCATCATTAGTTGTGTCTGCAGTGTAATAAATAATGTTGGTGTGAGTTGTATTGCAACTAGTAAGTTTGTTTTAATATACTTCTTATTTCACTTAGGTGACTTCAATGAAGAGTTTCAAGCTATTGGAGTCAAATAGTGCTTTTGACACACCTATTTAAACCGTTCACAGTATAAAGCTCTTAATAACTGTAATGTAAAGCACAAAACGACTACTACAAAGCTCTCACTTGTTACAATATTTGAACTTATTTTTTTAGTTCAAACCAATTTGCCAAAAGCCGATAGATTAACCACATATATTCCAACTTAGGCAACCTTGGTTCTCGTTTCTAAATGCTTTGATATTTAATGTCATGTGTAACTTATCTCTTCAATTGCTATTAATTATGATGAGAGACACCTTAACTTTGTCCAATCACTTGAAACTATTTATCTCCAGTTCCCTAAATGATTGACCCCGCATGCCTTTCATCCATGTGAGAAAAAGGGGTAAATCAAGGCCTAGTTTCCGTAATTAGCAGTCATTTTAAAGAATAATATTACCTATGATAAGGAGGACAACTTAGAAGCATTTTTTTTTTTTAAGAATTGATCATTTGGTTAGATAAATTAGGTTGCTAGAGCACTGTTATTTTCTGGAATAAGAATAAAGTTTCTTTCTAGCAAATCTCGTGGTTAAAAATATCTCCAGTACAATGTCAAATTGTGACAGCAATGTCAAGTTTTAACATTTCATTAGGAAAATCACTCTCCAAAGCGTTGTTAATCTTGAAGCTAAATTTGAAATATGTTGTATTTGGTAAATAAATTGACACCCATTTAAATACATGTCAAATTTCGACGTTTAATTGCTATCGATTGATGCATCAACTTTTTTATCTAATCATTACAACATTAATATCTGACAATTTTCAAGATTATTAAAAAAGGAAAGAAGATTACGAATTAAAATAACATATGAAATACATCAATTTCATACTTTTAATGACAAACATGATATTGGTGTTAGCATTGATATTGGAGTTGATTTTTACCTTGTTTTTCTCTTTTCTCTTTTAATGGTTTACAACTGAAAGGAGGACGCTTCAGGGCCATATCTAGTTACAACTTGTAAGAATGTCTTGACAAATATGAAAGAAGTAATCTGACCTTTCTCAGTCTAATTTGTCTTAATATGGCATCCAGATTTCTTTCAACACGTGCAAGCTCCATCGTACTTAGATGTTCAAGCTTGAGGTTGCTGTATATAAAACAGGCAAACACAAATATACAAAATCAGATTATAGGTTTTAGCTTAAATCTGGTACCTGATTAGTTCGGTGTTTATAACTTTCTTTGTTCGAGACTGTAACTCTGTTTCTACAATGTTGAAATATAGCTTATAATGTTACATGAGTTATATGTGAACAACTTAAAAGTTACTTCAAAACATGAATAGAGTTACGGTTTCAAATAAAGAAATTTACAAATGCAGAACCGGTCCGGTGCTGGACTGGAGACTCTTCCCATTTATATCATTGTAGTCCAAGGGACATGGACCTGAAATAAGTACCTCATCCGTTCAAGTGGTTCAGCACCTGTCCCGAGTCCACTAGTATGGTCTGTAAGACTCTGTATGATTAGAGGGGGGGAGAGAGAGAGATACGTAAAAAGAGTATTCAATAGAAATAATTAAAAAAAAAGAGCATATTCTATCTTCATTGCCAATTATAATGCTTGTTTTCTCATATTTCTTGACATAAATAAAACGTTATGGAGAACATGAACAAAGAGCACTTTGTTTTTTCTAAGGTGAGTGCTTCTAGTTTATGTTAAATTGAGCTGAGTAGAAAAAAAATAATAATAATAAATGAAATGGGTTGAACTCAAATTTCCAAGTTGAATTGGTTTACTTGGAAGGGGAGCAAATTTGCTTCTTTTTTTTTTTAATCATTGTTATCACTATTGTGGAAGAAATTGTTTGCTCCAACTTTTTCTACTCTATGTTTTACATTTGACACCTGCATTATGAAGACCGTGACAATAGATTGATATCTTTAGAAATAAAGAAAATCATGACTGGTGTCTTATTTAGGGAACATTACAATATTTTACACAATAACAAGCATTTGGACATCACAACTGATAAAAAATGAAACCTATTTGTGGGCCCATGTTATAGGGCCGACTTGCTATTAGTGTACAGCACAAGACACCACTCTACCCCTACCATTGTTCATTTCACAATGTATAAAATCAAAAGAATGTTCAACCTTCGGTTCGTCGTCATTCTTGACAGCAATTTCTTCATTGTACGTCTTGTAGCGTTCAAGTGTTTTTTCTATACTGAAGCAGGAGAGAAACTTTAAGCATACTCAGAAGATCCACAAAAAGAAAGATTTACAATGCATCTCAATTCCAAGCAATCATAATATGGTAAAACTTGATGTAATAAAAGCCCCAAAAAGACATTACTACCAGCATTTCAAGGGGTTAGAAACTTCTCTTTTCATCTCCTTAAGTTTTCTTGCAATTTCTCATTTCTACTTGTCCTTAACTAATAAACAATATAAAGATGGCTTAATTTTAGTCCTTTTTTTAATTTAAATTTTAGAAGGATTTTCATATTGAGAGTAGGACAGGACATCTTAGTGAAGAAGTTGCTTCCTGAAAAAAAGTAGGCAAAAGTAGTTAGAGGCAATGAGAGTATAAATAGAGGGAAAAATAAGCAAATGCATTGCCATTGGACGTCTACAACTTATCTATGTATACAATATAGTTTAATAATCTACACTAAATATGATAAGTAGGCAAATGAATTGTTAAAACCCCCCTTTTAATCAGAGGATTCCCTCACAGTATTCTGACTTGATTGACTTACCTATTTTGTAGGGTCATGATTTCCTCTAAAGTTTCCTTTTTTTAACAGTCCTAACATTGAATTCTTTCAAGAACCCTTCTCAAGCTCGTTCTAGGATATTAATAGGCCACTTGGAAATATAATTCAAACAAAGAGTTTGAGCTAAAGATGGATTGAAATTCAAATTTTGTAATAGAAAATACTATAATAAAGTTGCTTTTTAACTATAATTTGTGATTTGAAATTTAAATTACGTTCCCAAATGACTTATAAATATTCCCATTCTTGTCAATGAGTTGATGAAAATTCACACCAGAAGACTTTTGGTGAGGTAATGATCTTCATTATTTGGTGATGAAATATGGAGAGTAGAAACAAGCCAATACTCTTTGATATCCTTGGGCGTTGTTTTGTCATGTTGAACTTGGTTATGAGCAATTTCAACTGCAACGTTGTTAGTCTAATATAACATCATGGGACCTTTTTTTTCTTTAAATTTGTGAGAATAATCCTTAACCATAGGAGCTTGCATTTTCTTAACCCATTGCCCAAAATCTTGCTTCAGCACTAGAAAGGGCAACTAGCGCCTGTTTTATACTTCTCCACGTGACAAGATTCCTACCAAGAGAAGTAGAATAGGCAATAGTGGATCTCCTATCTAAAATTGATCTTGCCCAATCAACATCTATGAATTCTTCTGCCTTAAATCACTAATGCATATGTCCTTTTCTTTTTTTTCTTCTTTCATTTGCCACCACTTATCATCAATATTATTTCTCTCCCCACAAGTATAAGTTTCTCCAAGGAGACAAATGTTTTTCTAGATTATGATTTGTAGTATTATCCAAAGGGTGTTGGTTGGAATAGTCAGGCCCATAGTTTGCTCCCACAAGGTTATGACTTTTTTGCCTTACAAAGATGATAGGATTCAGTGGAAGGAAAATTAAAAAAAAAAAAAAAAAGTTGCATTTTAGAAAGCCTTTTTTTTTTTACTCCTAACATGATTATAATACGGACATAAGATATGCACATGAAAACCCTAGGTTGTAATAAATCCCACCCCTTGTAAACTAGGAAAATAGACTCTATGATGTTTAACAATCACATAAGATTCTCAACGGAAATTGCTAGCATAGATGGCTTTATACAACAAAGGAAACATAGATTTAAGAACAGAAAAAAGGTGGATGTCATAAACCATAGTGTAAGGGTCATTGCTTGGAGTCTTTAAAGGAATAAGAAACCAATCCTCGAGATATGAGCCCCTTCCTTGTGGCTGCATATCCTAGTCTTTGGAGGAATGAGAACCCTAAACAGCCTTTGGATATCAGAAATGCAGAATTTTCACCAGCTGTGGTTTCTCATCCTGAACTCATGCCTCCCATGAGTACTTCCCTGGCCTCCTCTTTACAAACAAGAGCAAAAGCTCGTCATGACTAGGGAATGGTTCTTCACTAAGGTCTTGGTCTCAGGCTTGACCACCTTAATTTCGAACCTTGAGAGGAAAAGCGTCCTTTGAAATAGGTATTATTGACTACTACCACAATTTGTTTCGTTGTAGGCAAGAGAGGACAAATCTTGAAAAATTTTAGGTTGCATAGAGTGCACCAACCAAGGCACAATTATTGAATCCTCAACCTACCAAGTTTCATACTTTGAATTGATCTTTTGCATGTGACTTAGCCACACCAATAACATATTTGAATTCCCCTTTGCTCATAAGAAAAATCCTTGCAGATTGAGACCACTCCTCGAAGTTCTTACCATTCCATTCAATTTCTTAGTTGAAATCTGAAGGGTGGGGTTTTCAGAGTGAATTGACACTTTGAAGTTTGGTGAAGAAGTTGGTGTAGAGGACATTGTAGGTTCAATCATGATAGCTTCTCAAAGATCGAATTGTACGGAAAGAAAAAGGAAGATGTAGAAGAAAAATGACCTACGGTACAGCAATAAAGGCCGCACAGAAAGATGTGTTCTAATCTACTTGCCATTCTATGTCATTGCTTTGTTTTTTTTCAAAAATAAAACTTTCTAGTTCTTTAAGATGTATTTCTTCATTCAAAATAATTACGGTTTTAATAATAATGCAGATGGGAAAAAAGTTAAAAATTAACGAGTAAATTAAGGAATAATGCTGATGACATTAACTCTAATATTAAATTTTATGATCAATTTTAAATTGTCATTCTCTCATTACTTGTAGTTTTACAAGATAATCTCTCACACACACACACACATATATATTTGCTCTAAAGATTGTCATGTAAAGTAATAATAAAAGGTTACATTTGTCAATAAAAAAAATGGCAAATCAAAATTTGTCAAAAAAAAAAGTTGGAATTAAACATTGGTTTCCTAGCTCTACTCTAAATCTAGTGTTATGAGTAACATGAGCGCGTTACAAGACAAATGATGCCTATTATCTCTGTTGACAATTATTACTTAATGGTGCTTTGATAGGTTCACTCATGCTAATCACTATTGTTTTCATGTCCTTCCAGGACTAATGACGAGATGTTAGGAGTACGCATGAGGTGTCACATTCCAAGATTTGTGAGCTGGTGAGCAAGTGTCAAAATGAACCAAGGAGAGAGATAGAATGCATATGATAAGACAAGTGGTCCGAGGTGGCAAAAATGGAGGATGAGCCAAAAAAGATGACAACTATCATGAGGTTAGTTATTGCAATATGAAAGGACAAATGGCCTTATAGGTGGAAGGAATAACAACTTACATGTTACATGATTAATACAAAAAAATAAATAAAATATTTAGTGATAAGTCACTCGTCGTATAATTATGTTAAACCTTAAAAGTATAAAAATTATGAAAACTGTAATAAAAAAAAAGGCACATAATCTTATTAGATAATGAAACGATAAATTAGCGTTTATAGTGCATCTTCATACATATCTTGAACAAAGTAGGAGTAGGTCGTATGATGTTATTTTAAATTCACTTGTAAAATTGCATGCTAAAATTACTAAACTTTCTTTTCATTCACTTGAGCTAATGCACAGGACTTAAATTTGATTCTAATATGACTGTGGATTGGATTTCAGTGAGAAAGAATCGTTAACTTAGTGTGGTGTGACCAAATCTTTATTGATTGTTTTACACGATTAAACTCTATATTCACATTTATAAATCACTCCTTCATTCTTTACTTCTCCCTTTCATAAAGGACTCACAAAAGAATTATAGCTAGCCTTTAACAATAAATTTACTGTATGTCTTTTCAGCCCATTTTTTTCCAATATGAGCTAAGAAGTCAAACTTTTTGTTATAGCGTTTTCCCTTATAAAAAAAATTTCTATTTTTGTTCAAATTTTCCGTACAAACTTTGAACTAGACATGCATTTATCTTCAAAGCAGAAAAAGTTAAAAGGTTTCAAGTTGCGAAAGTAGTCAAGTGCTAATTATGATTTATTGTAAAATTTCATGCTTTTGTTTGACATTTAAAATATCAATTAGAGTTTCATGCATGTTCGACTGTTGTTTCTGGAAGATCATGCACTTCTTCTTTTCTGAAAAAAATAATAATGAAATTTGTCATTTAAAGGTTTTAATGAGACACCATTTATCTATTTTCAGTAAAACAGTAGTTTTTTTTTTTTGGGGAAGCTTCAACAACTTATACTTTCTTTTATCTTATGTTGAACTTGTAAGCTTTTTCATCTTGCTTATGTTTATTTTGTGTTGTCCAAAAAGTTGTGGAGACGGGGCCGCAACTCTTGGTTCCAATAATGGAATGAGATCGAGCTTGATGAATAGCTGTCTCGACCAAAAGACTGAGGCCATTGGAGAACTTCAACATGTCGAGTAATCTGGTTGAGGGCGCATCGGTATTGGTACATGAGGTGTTAGGACGACATGTCCTAGAGGGACACATTTCATGATATCAGGACAATCTCTTGTAACATGACATATGTCATGATGTCAAGACGACCATTAAAGATAAGGCAATTGCAACATCAAGACGCCCAATGTAAGATGAACACATGTCTAACGCTTACGACACAAGCAAATGAGGTGTGTGAAAGTGTCATAATCCCACAAAATGATGACAAAAGAAAAGAATGAAAAAGGACCTTTTTGTGCCTTTCTCAAAGAAAAAGTTAGAGAAAACCCTAAGCCTGAGAAGGAATATGACGTGTGCAAATCAAATCGATGGTTGGGAGAACAATCATATGAAGAAGGCATGTCAAGTATAAATAGAACAAGGTATTCCCATTAGAGGTATTCACTTTTCATTACTCTTTATTGTTACGCTGCTAAAATATATCCATAACTATTTGTTTGACTTAAATGTCAGAGTGTCTTCTATAGGCTAACCCGCAGCACCCCCAACAAAGGAGCTATTAGAGATCGACGAAGAGTGGGGGAGCACTATTAGAGAACGACGAAGAGTGGGGGAGCAAGTAACAGATCTTTGATGTTTAGAAATCTAATCCAACACCTCTGGACTAATCATTTTTTTAATTTTGTATTTTTTATTAAATAAATTGAATGAAAATTTAGTGTGGGATTACAATCTTAATGAATACCACATTACTGTGCTAAAATACTTTTTGCTATTTTTTTTCCTTTTTTATTTTTCAATGTAGGAAAGAAGGCTATTACACATGTTCTTCTAGTTTCTGTGTATACATGAATGAATTTGCAACTTTCTTGGCAAATTGCTATTATGGACACTTGGAAAGACTCCTAACTGGATATATCTCTTCAGTGGATATATATATATATATATATATATATATATATCTGCCTACGTGACCTTATATGGTAAAGCAATTTGTCGAACATGCCACTTCCATCTCATAGTTTGCTATTGTTAAAATAGTTTTTGCCCCTTTTTCCTACATTCAAAAAACCAATAGGACATCTATTCTTTTTTCCCCTCAATTCAACGTAAATAAAAGAGAAATCTAGAAAATCTCTTTTTTATCACGATTCTTTTTACACAAAATTCTTTCTGTTTTTTTTTTTTTAAATTTCCTTTTCATACGTAAAAGAGAAATCTAGAAAGTCTATCCTTTTTACCAAGATTTCTAGCCCTGTTGTACACAAAAGTACAAGCCTGCAGATCATGGTTCATACGGCCGTTTAGTCCACAATGATCCTCAAGTTATTCTCGTTACCTAAATTAATTTCTACTAGTCATGTGATCTAACCATCGACTCAGTTATCAACTATTACTTAAAAAGCTCCAATCAAAAACTATTACGTACAACTAAAGTGTAACAGGAAAAAAAAAAAGTGATGCAATGATAAAGCATGAGCTAATGAACAAAAAGAACTGCACCACTTCCTAGGATACATGAACATGTCATTTTAAGGAAATAAAACAACACAAAAAAACAAATGATAAGAACCATAAATAGCAATACAACAAGGATATGATTTTCGCGTCATCACGTTGAAAGATTAAATATTTTTTTAACTTATGGGGGAAAAATTTATACTTCAAGTGACATAAAATCAAGTATTCAGAGATGTTATATAGTCAGATGTAAATTTATTATTAGACTTAGAATAGACAATCTTTAATTAGAGTTAAAACTTTTGATTCAAACCAAGATAATCACAATACCTTTTTTTTTCCCTAAAATTAAATTATTACAATATTTTTTTTCATAAAATTAAAATCGTTACAATATTTTGATCCCAAAGGATTGGTTCCAGCCCACTTCCTACTATATTGATTGAAATGTTTGTTTGCTTGCTCTCGTTTTCCCATAAACTCTGATCACCTAATAAGCTAACGTTCATGATTAAGATATATATATGTATATATATATATATGTATGTATATATACTGACGTTCATGCTTATCCATTACTAGCCCAAAAACAAAAAAAAACAAAAATAAACTTTAAAAGGAGAGAGAAACAAAAGTGCATTCAATATAAGAAGCGATTGTGTATGATATCGCTTTAGCCTTTCTATCGCATGCATAATCAATAATCAATAATCAATAATAACCAATGTGACAGAAAAGTATGATCTACATTATCGAAAAACAAATTTTAAAAAAAAAGAAGAAGACGCGAAAACAGAGGCAACGTTAGGCTTTCACAGAACAAATGTATATACATAAACAAGATATATGTGTGTGTGTGTATAATTTGCGTACCTGTGGGAGCTGGAGAAGTCGTAGAGCTTGCCGCTGCTGGAGAAGACGATGATGGCGATTTCGACGTCGCAGAGAACGGAGAGTTGGGTGGCTTTCTTTATAAGACCGATTCGTCGCTTCGAGAACGTCACGTGGCGGCTGTGCCTGTCGTCGATTCGTTTCATCTCCACTTTTCCCCTCCCCATTCAAACAAAAACCCTAACTTTCTCTCCGATTTTCAGTTTTTGTACAGTACTGGGAAAATAATGAACCTAATCATGATAATAAGGAGCAAAAAGAAGAGGAAAGGGGTTTTAAATAAGAATCAAATCAACATTTTGGAGAAGAAAAGACGCCATTAACGAAGCTTGAAAAGGTGTAAAACCGCTGCTCTGCGAGTGTTGGGGATTACATTACATTTACAAATGATAGAGCGATTTACCATCGTGTAAATTGCGATCGGACAGGTGGCATACTCCGATTGGTTTTTTGTAATCTGGCGATATCCTCTTTCTTTTAAATCTTACACAGACGCTATTCGGTATACGGTATACGGTATTCGGCACTTGAAAAGGAATATGAGGAGACCTTTAAATAAAAAATTAAGAATTAATTGATCTCCTCGTTCGTGCGAGGTTTGAAGGGCTTTTTAGATTCTACCAATTTCGGATATTTTTCTTGCTTTTTTATTTTTTATTTTTTTTGGCTATAAATGCTAATGATTCCTTTCCATGCTATTTTTATAGGCAGTTTAAAAAGATGGTTGGAATTAACAATAATATTTTGTGTGGTAAAAAGGAAATAAAATAAAAAGGAAGAGAAAACTATGAATGAAAGAAAACTGCAAGGAAAGAAAAGATTTTGATTTTCTATTTACTTGTTTGACTTATGAAGATAGAAAAAAAATAGTTTCTTCGCTTGTTTTATATTGCAAGAAAAACTAAAGGAATGGAAAAAAACTACTATTAATACAATTACTATTATGTCTAAATATATTTAACTATTTTTTTAATTTGGCGCCCATATTTTTTGTTGAAATTTTGATAGAAAAGAAGTTCACTTTCTTTGCATTGTTGTTAAGCTTTTTGCTCATAAAATCCACTCATATTTGGAGAAATTAATTTTGGTGGGACCTACATACCATTTCTTCTATCTACTTTTCCTTTCCGTTTAAATATATTTTCTACCAAACTTCCCATTATATCAATTTTTATCCCAAAATCCTTCTAATGTTTTCTTTCCCTCTACTTTTCACTCATATCAATCAAAGCATAAAGCATATGAGAGCTTTAAACTGTAGGTTTTTACAGCAACATTTGAGAGGTTTATAATGTTCATAGTTATAAATAATGGTTAGAACTATTTTTACAAACGGCCAATTAGTGCACTGTGAGCTCATATCAGCTTTTCGCTTAACTAAATTTTAAATAGGGAATTTAGTACGAATGGCAACGGGGTAGGGTGTGTTACACCTCGATGGTGATGTGGTGGTTTAATTATAGTTACTAATTAAAATTCACTTTAAATCTTCAAATTATAGTTACTTGGATTTAAAAGGATTTTCAAAAATAATAAGATGTTAAAATAATAATAAATAAGCAAAGTAACTGTATAGGGTTAAATTTAAATCCTAATGTAACAACCATACTAAGTTTGAGAAAATAGAATTTTGGACGAACTAAAGTATGAGAAATTGCTTTTACAAGGTAACCTAAGTCTAATCCTTACAAGTTTGCAAGTTGCAAATTTCCAAAATTTAAAAGTACAAATGAGATAGTTTAAACATAATTTGAGCAAACACTGAAATAACATCATATTCGAAAACATCGTAAGGTCTTGTATTGGTCCCACCAAACCACATAGTTTGTGCATGTATTTAGATTTTCCTAGAGGTGGATTAAAAAAGAAAAAATTTGCACTCATTCTATTGAAGGCCATCCAAGGCCGTCGAAATTTTCTTAAGCAGCCCACTCGTTCGTCCACCTTTTGTTCTAGCAAGGTGGTTCATAAAAGGTTGTCTACCTTTTCTCGATCCTCTGCCACCTTCAACTGATTTGGCTCCTCCTTGGGTGATGGAGTTGTTGGCGTTGACTTCAGTATGGTTAGTACGAGTGGCCATTATGATGATGATTTTTTATGGTCGTTCGTCTTCAAAAGATGAAGGTCCTCCTTATAACGTTAATTGTTGATGCTGGAAAATAATCAACAAATTAAATAATCCTTATAAATGATTCATGGTTTCCAAGGATTAATGCAGTAAAAACGTAAAAGAAATGATGAAAATAAGAATGCACACAGATTTATAATGGTTGACTATTTAATTAGCTACATCTATTGTATTTTTCTTATCAAGAAGTGTTCAAATACACAGATTTTTTGGAGTCTAAGATGAATGGATGGACTGTTTTTGATATCAGAAGAAAGGAATTCATAATCCTCCCTGCTATCTTTTCTATTTATCCCTTTTTATAAGGGGCTCTATTACTATTAAAATGATTAAAATATTGCTAATGGGGATAGAAATCTTAGGGTCCGTTTAGTAAATGGATTCAAATTAGTGATTTAATTTAATTTAGTATGATTTGAATTATGATTTAAGTTAATAATTTGAATTGTTATTCGAATTGACGTTTGGATGTGCATTTAAGTTTTAATCTGAGTATGTAATAAAATTAAAATTTGTGTTTAGAAATGTGGTGTAGATAGTTTTTAATTTATTAATAAATCTAATAAAATCTTTATATTAATGATCTTAAAATGTAACACCCAAGCATTTTTACTACATTAAAAATGCAATAAGCTAAAGATTATATTAAGATAAAAAATACAATTTAAGGAAAAATGTTGTATAATAACGTGAAAAATTATATAGTATTGAATAATACAGTGTACTAAAGTACAATGATAAAGTTATGCAGCATAAAAATTACACTATAAAAGTAACGCAGTGTAGGAATTAGACTGTTTAAGGTTATGCACTACAGAAATTGGACTATTTAAGTTGAAGCAGTATAGTAATAATACTGTTTACAGAATAAGGATGAATAAGGAATATTGTAACAGTATAGAGAATATACCAACAGTATAAAAAAAATACTGTCAATATAAATTTAAATAATACAAAGTGAGAAAATATTGGAATTATATTATGTGATGGATGTGGATAAGTACGAGAAGTTATGAAACCTCATGAATTGTATAAAAAAGAATACCGACAGTATAGAAAAAATACTGTCGGTATAAACTTGAACTGCGTAAAAAGTTAGTGAAACACCTTGAAAGTTTTGATTGAGCCACCCCACCCACTAATGTGGCCCAATCACATTTGGCCATCCAAAGTAATCTAATTGATTACTAAGGTGATGACTCATCACCTTTTTATAAAAAAAAAAAAAGAAAGAAAAGAACAAGGAAAAAAAAAAGTAAATACATGCATGGTATAAGAGACCATTTGTTCTCCAACTTGCAAGAGGAAAGAAAAGAAAGAAAAGGAAAGAAAGAAAGGAAGGAAGGAAGAAAGAAAGAAAGAAAGAAAAGAAAAATGCTCCATTTTTTCCCCCATTTCTCTCTACCAAAACCGAACCCCCCATGAGTATTCTCTCCATAATTTTTCAAGCACAAATCTCCAAAATCATGTTTTGAAGCAAAGTCAAGGGAATGGAAGGAGATTTAAGAGTTTCAAGATAAAATCCAAGTTTTACCTGCTATGCTTAAGGGTTTTTATTCATGATTTGGTTGATATTTTTATGGGGATTGCTACGAATGTTGTCAAGGATGTTGAGAAGGTTTTAAAGCATTTCAAAGGAGGATCAAAAGGCTTTAGTCTATGGCATATAAATGGATATTATGACATGGTTATTGTATGTTATTTGTTGATGGTGATGATGATGAAAAGGAGAAAGTAAGCGTTTTGGTGAAATTTCAAAAGGGATTAAATTGCAAAGAAAAAACAATTCTCGACATACTTGAAAATCAGCCAAAAAGTCCCCCTAAACGTTGAAATTTTAGAAAAGTTACAACATGAAAGTTATAGAACTCTTTGAAACTGTTAGGATAAAGCAGATATTTTATTAAAATTCTACTCGGTTTAGAAGTTATGAATTTTAAGAAATTTTGGACACAAAATTTCAAGAAATGAAAATGTTAAGAAATGTTTGGAATTTGACCATAGTGCTTTTGTAAGTTTTTTTCATTGTGAAAAACTAAGTATTCTGGTATAAAGTTGTCGTTTTTGGGCAAAAATATAAATATTTTTGTATTTCGGGCCAAAACCATAAAATTGTATGAAAATTAGGTTTTTACTAGAAAACGTTGATTTCCTATATTGTTGTAGGCAGTAAATAATTATAGATGCTAAGTTTTAAAGGATTCAACGTTTAGGCAATGAATGAATGAAAGAAAAAGAGATTAAGGGCAAAATTGTTATTTTATGAAAATAGCCAAAACAGACTCGAAACGCTCGATATTGAAAAAACGCTCCTTAGCGGGAATTTTTTCATAATATATAAGTAATGAAATATAAAGTTAAGCAATGGGTTTTATAGAGTTACAAAGTTGACGAAAAACGCGTTAGGGGTAAAGTCGTCATTTTTAAGAAAACAGCTAGAACGGAGTCGAACACTCCAATCTAGCATAACGTTCTTAAACGAAAAATGTTCCATAATATATTAAGTAATGAAATCGTCACATGAGACGGGAAATTTAATAAGGGATGTTGAAGAGAAAGAAAGATAGCCTAGTGGGTTACAAGGGTAAAGGAAAACGTGACCTCGATGGGTTACAAAGTTAAGTATAGGAAGGTAAACTGGTAATATATAAGTTAAGTAAAAAGGAATGAATGTTTAAGGTTTAAGTTAAGTTATCAACCAAATGGATTGATAATAAATAAAGTTAATTAATAAGTCGGTTGTCGTTTGATTGGGACACAGAAGCTAACTAATGGAAGGAAAAGGAATGAGACAAGAATGGAATAGTGAACGTTAGAGTTAAGTCCAGATAAGTTTCAAACCTCACCTACAGCATGAAGTAAATGATTTTCAAATATTTATGTATACGTTTATAAATGATTTTGTAATTATTATGCAAGTTTCTTTAAAGTATGTTTGCATTTATTATGCAAAAAGTTTTAAAGATTCAAAGCAAGATTTGCAATGAATTTGCAACTGTATGTTTAAAGTCTATTTGCATATTGATATGTATAATATTTTTAAAAGGTCAAGTTATGATTTTCAAAGTATTTAAAGTATATTTTGCATTTTGATAATGCATAATGTTTTATAGTTTAAGTTATAAATTTTATGATGCATTTATTATGCAACAAGTTGCATTTGTTATGCAATAAGTTTCAAAATACAAGTTATGATTTGCAAAATGTGTTTGTATTTTATGTTGCATTTGTTATGCAATAAGTTGCATTTGTCATGCAATAAGTTTTAGAGTACAAGTTTTGATTTGCAAAATCTGTTTGCGTTTTATATTGCATTTGTTATACAATAAGTTGCCTTTGTTATGCAATAGGTTTTAGAGTATAAGATATGATTTACAAAGGTGTTTGCATATGATGTGTTAGCATTTGTTATGCTTACTAATGTTAAAAAGAAGGTAAAGTAAAGATGATAAAAAAAAAGTGTCGTACCAGCCTCTTTGTTGTGAGGTAATGAAAGTAAAGTTAAAGTTTGACCTCTTAGATATAAGGTACATGACCTCGATGTTCGATGGTCTCAAGTCTTCCACAAGGAAAGCATCATATTCATGATCTCATAATAAATGATGTTGGTACGAACACTAAAGTAAAATAAGAAAAGTTAAAGTAAGACATGGAAAGATAAGGAACAAGGATAGAAAGTTAAAGTAAGATAAGAAAAGTTAAAGTAAGAAAGGAATGTTCATAAAAGGCTCATTATTGAAGTTCATAATTGAGCATAACGAGATCACGCATTTTGACTTTGCTGGTATTCTTTGTTATGAAATGTTATGTGTTATGTTTATGAAAAACATTTTGGATAATGTTTATGATAAAAGTTTGTGAATAATATTTCTATGTTTTTAAGAAAAAGTTTATGAAAACGTTTTAGAAATGTTTAATGAAAAATGTTTATGAAAAATGTCTTAAGCGAAAGGTTTTTATGAGAAAAGTATTAAAGCATGTTTAAATTATTTGTAAGAATATGTTTAAACTTACTGAGTGAAAGCTCATTAAAGTTTCTTTATGCTGTAGGAAGTTTTATGGGCGACTAGTAGGACCTGTTAGAAGAGTTGGGTGTTGCAGATGACAGATGCGAATATTTTGGTATGGATGCTACCACAGTTGCTTCTGCTACACAGAAAAAAGGTTTTCCACTATTTAATATAGTGTTTTCAAAGTTTTAAGAAAATCAGAGTTTTAAAAAATGTTTTTAAAAGTTTTAAGACACATTGTACTAAATGTGTTATAAAATTATAAAGTGAACTTTTAAGCTATGATTTAATAAATGTTCCTTGTCAAGCTTTAATGAACGATTTGAAATAGTTTTAAAGGCAAGTGTTGAGCGAGGTCTCAACTTAAATGGCGACAGAGGTTGTAAAAGTTTTTAAGTATGCTTTTCAAGGATGTTTAAGGAAAAAAAAATTTAATTCAGTATTTTCCTTACTAAGTAAGCAAGATTAATGTTTAAGAACGATGTTTAAGAAAGTTAAGTGACTTCCCGAAAAGACACGTCGTCACATAAAAAATTTACAATATGGATCTAGATTTATTCCTCTCTTTATTATGAACATAGTGAAAAAAGAATTATCTCAATTGGATATCAAATGAAGAAGTTATGATTTTTTTTCCTCAAATACAGAAAAGAGAATTTTAATTCACTACAACAAATTTGAGATTATACGACCTTTATTTAACGACCGTTTCTCAAAAACCGTCGTGATAAGGAAAAAAACGCAACGAGTTATACCCGCGAAGACAAAAACGTCGTGGTATTGGCGAGAGCTACCACGACGGTTTTTATAAAAACCGTCGTGAAAGGTGCAAGGCCTTCCACGACGGTTTTTGTAAAACTGTCGTGAAAGGTCTTTCACAACGCTTTTTAGTAAAAACCATCGTGGAAGGTACCGAGGCTTCCATGACGGTTTTTAGTAAAAACCGTCATGAAATGTTCTACATGTTTGAAATTTTTAGTAGTCGCTAAAATTTAATCTTTCACGAAGGTTAAATTTGGACGGGAAACTAAAATTTTCAAACCTCGGGGCCTTCTATAACGGTTTTTAGTAAAAACTGTCGTGGAAGGCCTTTCGTGACGGTTTTTACTAAAAACCGTTGTGAAAGGTGCAATGCCTTCCACGATGGTTTTTGTAAAAACTGTCGTGGAAGGCCTTTCATGACAGTTTTTAGTAAAAACCGTCATGGAAGGTACCAAGGCTTCAACGATGGTTTTTAGTGAAAACCGTCGTGAAATGTTCTACATGTTTGAAATTTTTAGTAGTAGTCAAAATTTAATCTTTTACGAAGGTTAAATTTAGGCGGGATACTAAAAAATTCAAACCTTGGGACTTTTCGTGACGGTTTTTATAAAAACCATCGTGGAAGGTCCGAGGTTTAAAATTTTTAGTATTCCACCCAATTTAACCTTTCACGACGGTTTTTATAAAAACTGTCGTGGAAGGTTTTGCATATTTGAAATATTTAGTAGCCTGTCAAAAATTAATCTTTCACGAAGGTTAAATTTGGGCGGGATACTAAAAATTTCAAAACCTTGGGACCTTCCACGACGGTTTTTATAACAACCGTCGTGAAAGATACTAAGGCTTCCATGGCAGTTTTTTAGTAAAAACCGTCGTGAAATGTCTCGTATGTTTGAAATTTTTAGTATCCCTCCAATATTTAATCCTGCGCCAACGACATGACTTTCCCTATTTATTTGAAATTTCTCTAACTCAAACCCACTAACTCTCAAACCCCTTTCTCTTTCTAACTCCTCTCCCACGACCTAGCCACCGATGAACCTAACCCCCACGGCATTCCACCGACTTTGATATTCCTCTATCACTCTTTCCATGACCTACCTAACAAACCTGATACCATTTGCCACCGTTCATCCTCATCCCTTGACATTCTACCTACTCCACCATCGTTTGATTCGTCCTTTGTCGTTCCACCAACTCCATCGCCTTTGATAAATTTCAAACCATTACTTTTAGTTTTAGTATTCTTGTTAGTTCTAAACTTAGCATTATTTGGTTATTTTAATGTTATTTACCTTTAGTTTTAGTTTTAATATTAGTTATATTAATTTTTTTTTGCCATTTAGTATGTGTTACTTGTATTTGATATTTGAAAGAACTTTGAACAACATTTAGCATTTTGGTGTCAGAATAAGTTACTTTTTATATGTTTGTGATGCCTAAGCATTATTGTGATACCCACCACATGTTTGGAAATTTTTGGAGATTTTTTTTTATGGGAATACAAAATTTTCATGACGATTTTTTAAAAAACCTTAGTGAAAAATTGACATTCCACGACGGTTTTTGTAAAAACCATTGTGGAAGGTACCAAGGCTTCCACGACGGTTTTTTAGTAAAAACCGTCGTGAAATGTCTCGCATGTTTGAAATTTTTAGTATCCCTCCAATATTTAATCCTGCGCCAACGACATGGCTTTCCCTATTTATTTGAAATTTCTCTAACTCAAACCCACTAACTCTCAAACCCCTTTCTCTCTCTAACTCCTCTCCCATGACCTAGCCACCGATGAACCCAACCCCCACGGCATTCCACCGACTTTGATATTCCTCTATCACTCTTTTCATGACCTACCTAACAAACCCGATGTCATTTGCCACCATTCATTCTCATCCCTTGACATTCTACCTACTCCACCATCATTCGACTCGTCCTTTGTCGTTCCACCAACTCCATCGCCTTTGGTAAATTTCAAACCATTACTTTTAGTTTTAGTATTCTTGTTAGTTCTAAACTTAGCATTATTTGGTTATTTTAATGTTATTTACCTTTAGCTTTAGTTTTAATATTAGTTATATTAATTTGTTTTTTGCCATTTAGTATGTGTTACTTGTATTTGGTGTTTGAAAGAACTTTGAACAACATTTAGCATTTTGGTGTGAGAATAAGTTACTTTTTATGTGTTTGTGATGCCTAAGTATTATTGTGATACCCACCATATGTTTGGAGATTTTTGAAGTTTTTTTTTTAAGGGAATACAAAATTTTCACGACAGTTTTTAGTAAAAACCGTCGTGAAAGGTGCAAGGCCTTCTACGACGGTTTATCAAAAAATCGTCGTCGAAAATTACTACATTATAACCCCTTCCCGCGTCAATTTTTATATTACACGATGGTAAAAACCGTCGTGAAAACTCCATGTCGTACCACGACTGAAGTTTTCACGATGATTTTTTAACCGTCGTAAAATTTTTCCACGACGGTTTATTATCCACAATTTGTAGTAGTGATTTTTACTGTAGCAAAGATATCAAGTATCAAAAGTTTAAGGGGGATGAGAACTTTGAAAATTAGATTCTTGATATTCAAATGATTTAGATTTTGGGAAAAACAAACGCGTATTTGAAGGATTTTTGATACTCGAATTCAAATTTGAGTCCATTGAGTTCAAAAAATGCATGAAACAAACATGCCCTTAGTGTTCTATGCCAGCTCATATCCTTTGTGCCTGTTGTCTCTGCACGTGCAAAAAAATACATCGAGTCCTATATTAATGGTCTTAATTTCAAGCGTACTATCTTAACTGTTAGTTTTGCTCATTCTTGTTTGTCCTTGGAAGGGGCGTACTAACAGGTAGAGGATACAAGCCTGTCTAAGCTCGACTTCATCCTAAAATGACAAGATAAATCTGTCATCTCGACTTCCACTTTATTTGACACTAATGAGCCGAGTTGAGCTTTTATTTAATCTCGCCATCGGGCCTTTTCACCGTCATGATCTCCTACAAGTAGTTCTTAATACCCAATTAAGACGACAACAGAGAGAAAAACAGTAACAGATACATAAACAAATGATTAACCACTATTAGCAATATACAACTAGCTGCTTTACACTGTCCAAGTCCCAAACGACAACAAATACAAATACATTACACATCCCCCAAAGAAGAAACGACAAAGAAATCCTCCTCACGACTTCTGAGCTTCGGGTCCGAGAATTCCGTTCACAATCGAAGTCGCCACCAAAACCACCAAAACCTCCGCCCCCGCCACCGCCCCGGCCTGCGCTAGCCCGTCGAAACTCACCACCGTTTCGATCTCCTTCTCCACCGTTTCGATCCCTCTCTCCGCCGCCTCAATCCCCTTCTCCGCCGTCTCGATGCCTCTCTCCGCCGTCTCGATTCCTTTGTCCGCCGCCTCGAATCCACCCCTCACGATCTCCTCCGCCGCCTCCTCTGCCTTCCTAAGCCCCTTCTTGATCCCGAACAGTCCAATGCTCTCCGTCCTCGAAGACCTTTCTCCGATCGCTGCCGTCGCCGTTTCGCCGTCAGAGGGAACAAAAGCTCTCTCCGGCTGGGAATGGCTGGCGCCGGTGGAGAGAAGTGGGAGGCGCGTACCTGGAAGGAGGCGCGAGGGAGAGGGAGCGTTTGCAGAAGCGGAGGGATCGTGGAAGCCATTGTTTTGGGGGGCAGATTCGCTTTTGTGGTCGTGAGGTATGTGAAGTAGGCCAAGTAGCAAAGCTTTGGGCTGTGAGTTGTGTGGCTGAACTTGGAGGAGAAGCATTCAAGCATACCGTTATAATCTTTCGTTACTTGAAATTACAGTTATACCCTTTACACATCTGTTGTGGAATTGCCACATCACAAATATTCCCGCCTAACGCCACACTTTTAAAACGTATCATTTATTAACCCAATTTATAAAATAGTAACAAAAAGTCTCCTTTGATTATGGTTTTGAATATAGGTGACACAATATTACCCAAATAATAGAGATTGTTAAACTGATTAGTAAATTCTAGATTGTTAGGTGTACTCGTATGAAAGTAAAAGAAGGTATTATTTTTTAAAAAAGTTTTTTAAGGTTTTTAGTTTATACTTTTAACAATTAAAAATTTTAAATTATATTCATTTTTTAAAAATTTAGTTATCAAAATACTCATATTTTATGTATCAAATTTTAATTACATAACAATTTTTATTACATGTTAAAATAAAATTAGTTTTTTTAAATATTTCATATATTGAGAGAAATACATGTTATATTTTGAAATTTGATATGGTACAATCTTACAAAAGTTATAGTCAAAGAGAATTAATCATTTTTTAAACGATATGATTGTTTTCATGCCATTGCCCTTAGACTTCTAGTTCATGAGCATTATGCCCCTGAAATAATATTTTTGTAGATTGTTTTCTTAAATTTATGATTTATTTCTTTCTAGATTTGAATAGATATTCAAATTTTATGAGAAAAAAATATTCAAAGAGATTTGAGTTGTCACTGAATTTATGAAACAAAAGGGAAATTAACATTCTGCAGTAATGGCACTTCGATTGATGTTGGGGTACAATTCAGACAGGCCCAAATTGACCGTGGGCCCTGTCGGCCCAACAAGTGATCGAGCTATTCGAACGGGTCGGATGATCGAATCGATTATTCGATTCGAGTGTTCATGACTTCCCAAACCGATTATCGATTCATTCAGAGTACCACTCGTCCAGATCGTTTGACGAATCGATCGACTGGATCACTCGTATCGGTTCGACAGATGGCACGTTCCAACGTTTAACGCACGTTCAGTACATGACTGGAATATGCGGAAGTAGTGGATTCTGCAGCAAATCATCTACCGACACGTATCCCATTATCACATTCACCTGCGAAGCACTACTTCACCCCATCTGACGGTTAAAGACCACGTTTCGACTCCATAGTATATATATGGCGGAGAGGTGGCTTCAAGGATATATACAGGAACATAGGGAGAAAGACATACAGAAAAAAGGAGACATAACTCTGCCCGTTTATTTTCATCCTAATTTCTTTGTAATACTGCTTTTTGTACACAGAATACCAGATAGTGAACTACAGTGGACGTAGCTCTTCATTAACAGAGTGAACCACTATAAATTTGGCGTGTTATTTATTTCTGCTTTATTTTTCCTTCACGTAATTCTAATTACGCTTGCATATCCGAGTGGACAGGTCCATCTAACGGTGATTTGAGGGCCCAAAATTTCTAATTGTTTGATTCGAAAGTATCTGTAGGAAAATCCATCCACAATTGACAATGGTGGTATTTTTTTTAATTAAAAAAGGTGTTTGGCTTGTACAGGGTGTTCATTAAGAACATGATTGGTCATTTTTATTTGTTTTGATTGAAATTAATTTTTATAATAAAGTTATTTCAAAATATTTAATCAATGAAAACTAATTTAACAATGTGATAAAATGATTTGCTGCTAGTTTTAGTTACATGCATCACAATTGTTATAATTAGTTTTTAATCTAAATTTTCAATTTTGGTCTCGATAATACCTAGTTAACAAAGGAACAGAAAGTAAAACAAAATAATATTAAGAATCAAAGCATGACATTTTAAAAAAAAAATTATGTCAAATATTTAACATCGATCTAACAAAGAGATCAAGATTGAAACAAAGTAATAGATTAAGAACTAAATTGATATTTTTAAAAAGTTAAGGATCAAAGTAAGATGGATAATAAAGTTTGTAGACTATTTGTAAGATTTATAAAAAAAAAAAACCCATAATGCTTCTTCCAAAAGCAATTGTTTGCTTAGGCCGGGGTGCTCGTTTTCAAACATTAGATAGAATTAAAATCATTTTTCCTTTGCGTTCTAATAGTTGAAAAACATATATTTATTAATAAATTATTTTTTTAACGACTATTTAAAAAAATAGTTTTAATCATTATTTATAACCGTAAACAATATAAAGACTCTTGTATATTATAATAAAAAGTTACCATATAAGGTACCTTATAAGCTATAATTTTTAAAATAAAACTTATGGTTCTATGGTTCCAAGTGCTCCTCCAAGCCACCTCTTGGTACCGGGGGTACTTTTAAAAAGGGCCTACGTGGGAAAATTTTTTGGGTCAATGGCCCTTTTTTTTTTTTTTTGGGGGCATTACAAAACTAGCTTTTTAGACGTCAAAACAGTTCCAGTTTTTTTTTTGGAGACCATATTTGGATTCCTCTCTCCGATACAGTTACTTTTCTCTTTTTTATGAAAAAAACTGAGACAGTTTTGGTGCTTAGAAAAAATCTATTTTTTAATTAAAAAAATGGGAGGTCATTTCCCAAATTTTTTTTTTCGTTTGGCCTTTTTGCCGAATTCTCCCCTTGGTACCTGATAAATTTCCGATGTTATTTTTGTTAATGAATAGGAAAACTGACCGTATTGTCGTTTGGCTGGAGAAGGAGAGAGAGGGGCTAAAGTGTACCAAATGGCGTGGATAAAGATATTTTCACTAGTCTAATTTTTGTGCCGGAAAAGGGGGTTTTTCATTTTTGAAGCAGAGAGAGAGAGCGAAAAACCCATAAAGAGCTCTTCATCTTTCTTGTATTCGAAGTCGGACGGAAGCCATGGTCGAAGAAGCTCCGGTGCCGGAAGTCTCCAATACGGCGGTGGTGGAGCAAGGCGGAGCAGTCCCGAATGCCCTAGAAACCCAGGCTTCGAACGAGGCCACCGTAGAATCGGGCATCGTGGGAGGCCCTACGGAGTCTACTTGCAACAACGACAACGTTTCCGCTGCTACCTCCGATGCTGACGGCGAGAAGTCACTGGAGCTCGCTGATGAGCTTATGGCGAAGGGATCTAAGGCCCTCAAGGACTCCGATTACGGTGAGGCTGCCGAGTGCTTCAGCCGTGCCCTAGAGATCAGGTTAGGGTTTCCTGGTTTTTGAATAATTTCCGTACACATTTTGTAGAATTTTAGGCAAATGAATGAAGCTTGTTTTGCTCTGTCTGTGTATAATGAGTGGTGTTGTTAATTCATTTTATTAGGTAATTTGAGAAGAACAAGAATTTATCTTTTTCTGATTAACTTGGTTTAGGGTTTCTTATAAGATGTCTTTGTATGATTACGAGGTTCAGCAACTAGTCATCTTTGGTTTAGGTTTTTCGACTCCGTAGACTAATGGTTCGTAGAGGAAAAGAATGGGGAAAAGCTGACAAAAGCATTGCAATTTCCAGGAAGGGGAGCTACTGAGGAAAATGAGAATACATTTTTTTAAATTATTTTTATAAACATTAACATGGGCTGGATCGTTGACGACATGATGATACTTGTTTCATATATTGTTGAGGTTTGTGCTTTTCCCAAGTCGTGCTTGGTCTTCGTTTTGTGTTAAATTGATTAAGCTTTGTTGCAGCTTTAGCTTGTGGCCAATAGAGATATTAAATGCTTTGTATACAGCTAATTTTCGTATAGTATTAGTGTAGTCTTTGTCTTTTTATGATTAGTGAGTGTGCTTACTTAGATGAGGCCCTAATGGGTGATTGAGGATTCAAGCTCTGTGAAGAGTGGCAATGTCAGATTTTTCGTATCGTGTACTGTTGTAATAGGTAATTTTTTGTACTTACTATGACTGATGATGAATTTTTGGTCTATGTGTACTCGTTCTCATTTGATGCCATTTCTTCAAGAATGTAGCAAACAATTTGCTTGTTATTATATATCTCTTGACTTTAAAGAGTACTTGTTGGTGATGGTTTATTGAAAATATCAGGGTTGCACGTTATGGGGAGCTCGCTCATGAATGTGTTAGTGCATACTACAAATATGGATGTGCATTGCTTTACAAAGCTCAAGAGGAGGCTGATCCGCTGGGTAATGTACCAAAAAAAGAGGGCGAGTCTCAAACTGAATCTGCAAAAGATGGATCTGTTAAGAGTGTCACAAATGGTGAATCTTCCTCAGCTTCTGCTTCAAATAAAGTAGGAGATGAAGTGTCTGTCAGTGTGAATAATCCAGAAGGAGCAGCTAATGATGGTAGGCATATTACTTATATTTTCTTGCACAATAATTGATCTTGTTTTTATCGAAATCTAATTTTAGAACACTTTGTTGTATGATGTTTCTTTGACAAGCTAAAAATATTGATCTTCAGTTCTTGCACTTTATTTACTTCCTTGCTAATATTATGACCAGCTTCCAACGGGAATGACCTGGAGGAAGGTGATGATGACAGTGATGATGAGGATGAGGACCTGGCTGAAGGTGATGAAGACGAATCGGACCTTGATTTGGCATGGAAGATGCTAGATGTTGCCAGAGCAATTGTGGAGAAACAGGCGTGTGACACAATGGAGAAAGTGGACATATTATCAGCTTTGGCAGAAGTTGCCATGGAGAGAGGTGCGTCTATGTGCTTAATCCTTATTCTTTAACTTTTAACTTAGATCTCTTACTTTTTTGTTTGATATATTTATTTAATATTTATACCTATGTTGTCGTTAGAACATGAATTTTTTTCTTTTTGTTCACCTTGCAGAGGACATTGAAACTTCTCTCAGTGACTACGAGAAAGCATTATCAATCTTAGAGCGTTTGGTTGAACCTGACAGTCGACATATAGCTGAACTGTATCCTTTTCATGACCAGTATTTTTTTTTTTTCTCGAGGTAGCATGTTTGTTGAGATGCCTGCAATATGAAGAATTTCTTTCGTTGCTAAATTTCTAATCCTGTACTATGATTGCAACTCAAAAATTTAACTGGGTGATTTAGAAACTTTCGAATATGTTTATGTCTGGAGATTGGGTCTAAGCCTGAGGAGGCCATTCCATACTGCCAGAAGGCTATATCTGCTTGCCTGTCACGAACAAAGCGGCTAACAAATGAAGCAAAGAACTCATCAGAATCAACATCATCATCAACATCTGCTTCCGATACCAACAAACAGGCAGAGATAGATACACTAACTGGCCTTGCCAGTGATCTAGAAAAGAAGGTAGGTCTGTCTTTAATTTGAAAACACCTGATTTTCTGGTTTAAGATTTCCAAGTTAACCATGCCACTTTTGGTTTACAGCTTGAAGATTTGCAACAGCTGGTGTCAAACCCAAAATCGATTCTTGCTGAAATCCTAGGAATAGCTGCTGCCAAGTCAAAAGGCAGTGAAAACTGTGCATCTTCTTCTGTGCTGCCGCAGAAGTCTTCACTGATCGATCCCGCTAAAAGCAATGGAGCTTTTGACGCTTCAACTGTTTCCACTGCTCAAACAAGTGGATCTTCTGGGGTCACACATCTTGGAGTGGTAGGAAGAGGAGTCAAGCGAGTGGTGATGAATTCAGGCACAGCAGGATCAAGCCCAACCAAGAAACCCACGTTAGATTCTTCAGAAGATAAGTAAGTAATGGAAACACCTCTTGAAGGTATAGGAATGAATGATGTGCAAATGAGGAAGCCTTAGGTCTGAAGGCTTTGGATTCTGTTAATTCGGTAAAACGATAAAACTCCACTTAAAAAAACGCAATTTTTCTGTGATAAATCTTGTGGTTTCTTGTATCAAAGGTTATGGATTCATGCAAGATTGACTCTGTTCTTTCTATGCCTGTTTTGCGAGGTAAGGTTATAGTAGTCTCCAAATATTTGGTTTTATCTCCTGCTTTTGGCATATCCCAACATGGCGTGGACATAAGCCTTTGGGTTATGCCTTTGTTAGAATTAGACGAGGAAGCTTATTTCTTTCATTTTCGTTACTAAATTAGATGAAGAAGTTGGACTCAATCCATATTGTTTGGCGAAGTTGGCGTATTTGTGTTTTATAACCTTCCAGTAGTAGTTTGAGACCGGACTTTAGGGCTTTAAAATATATGAAAAATTTAGAAAAAAGTACACTTTATGCAACACTTTTTAACGGTTATGTTTATTCACTATCATTCATTGTGTTACAAATAAATACACACAACATTTGTAAATCTTAAAAGACGAGATTTATGAAAGTTTTCCAAAAATTAACTTAAAACTGTTTTTTAGGCCGGTGTATTTAAATGAGTGAGGAGTCAAAAATCACAAGCGACTAATATTTTAAATTTATTATTTGGGATACTGAAACTACCCCTTGACGTGTTGTAGAACGTTTATAAGTTCGAGAAATATAGGCATTCACTAATATATCTTAGCCAAATGGAAAAAATCAAAGCAACTTTGATTTTAAAATTATCTAACATTAGCAACACCATACCGAATTAGTAAAGTAGAGCCAATGTCGCGATATAAAATATGTTAAACAAAATAGATAAAGAATTATACAGGTGCACAATTTTCGTAAGCTAATATATCAATAGTTTAGTATATGGTGCTTTAAAGATGTATTTATAGACTAATGATAACTTAATTTCATTATTTTTGGGATTTGATCTCGTAGGGCGAAGCTAATTATTCACAAGTTGTGGAATATAATAACTACATTTTGAAGTTTTTATTCTCATAAAAAATAGTGATAAGAAACCTTGTATAATCCTGTTCATAACAAAAGGAACCATGGTATTATATAATAAAATATAAACTTGAATTCCATTTTTTGCTAAATAGAAAATAAACGAAATTCAGTATAATCCTACAATCTTAAATTCCTATATGTCAAATCTTTTTTTAAGGGTGTCATATATCAATTCTTAAAACTATGGCTTGGAACTTGTGTGGGCAATGAAAAACTATATCCAAGAAGAACAGGACGATTTGTATAATAGGATTTGAAGAAAGTTGAACCACTGGTAGGTCAGTTTTTGTTAATAGTTGGATTTGCATAAAAACCTGCCTGTTTTGCATACTTTTTTTTATGTGATTTAATCATATTCAATTTTTTTCTTTAATTTTGATCGGATTTTTGATCAAATTTAACAGTGAGAAACATATATTACTTTTTGTTAATAGTTGGATTTGCATGAAAAATTGTTCATTTTGTATGCTTTTTGTATGTGATTTTTATCACATTCATTTTTTTTTATTATTTTGATCGGATTTTGATCAAATTTAGCAGAGAAACATATACCACATGTGAGCTCTATATGGTAGGGAAAATAACTCAAAAAATAGAACGTTAACTATGGTTTGGATAGTTTGACTTTGCCAAAAAAAAAAACCTCAAATTTGGTTTGACTTGAGTTCAATTGTTTTATCGGCAAATGACAGCCGTCCGATTTAAGCAGTTATTTGGTCTGCCCCAAGGGACCTTCCATCACCTCTTGTTGTGCAACAGCAGAACAGAACTTTAACACAAGCCACTTTTTCTTCCCTTTTTTTTTTTTTTTTTTTGGCCAAAACAACTGCTTTTCCATTTTTCTGGGATTTTTCAATTATAGTGCTTGAAGGAAGAATTTGTGAAAGTAATTGTTTTGGAAATCATTGGTACTCTATAAAAAAAAAAAAAAAAATAGAAACTTGTTCTTACAAAGCAGTTGCTCAACGGAAAATCATTTTCCCTGGTTTGGAAGACCCAATCATTTGATTTCGGAAAGGGATATTTACTGTTTTTTTATACATTGTGTTTTACCTTTCCCCAACTTTCAATTTTAACATTAAAATTACATAAAATACTTTTAAATAAAAAATTAAAAGAATTTTAGAAATCCAATAACACTTTTAATTAAGAGTTTTAACCTCAAAAATATTTAAAACACTTCAACAATAAGTTTTTTGAATGCTTTTATTTTTGCTTTCTTTTATTTTTTCTCTCTTTCATAAGGATAATTCAATTATTTTAAAAAGTTAGAATCAATTTTTAGTTAAGATAATGTATAAATTTATGTATTAAATTTAATTTAAATGTATATATTTGATGAGATAAAAAACAAATGTATAATTAACATGAAACAAATGATATAAAAAAGGTAATTATCAATGATCAAAACTAAGATGAAAGTTGAAAATAACCACACTCTCTCTTAACATTTTGGTCTCTGCTAGGGTTTGAAGCTTTGTTTTCCACCGGCCCCTCTCTCCTCCGGTTCAATGCCCGGCGTCGTCTTCTTGTGAATCGTCGTGACGCAAACACTTGAAAGGGGAAGGCCAACTTTGGGGGATGCCAACTGTTGAGGTGTTGAGTTCCTCGGCCGGAGCCTGGCAGGCACCTCGAACGTATTGCCGAGATAGCCCCTGTTCGGGGAGAAGCCTAGCTCAGAATTGCCTCCTGCATGGGGATCACATCCCCCAGCAGTTGAACCCGTTTTCTCTTGAATAAGAGGGTCTTAGGGTGTCCCCTAGGTATCAATTTAGCTAATTGGTTAGATTGGTATCTATGGGATACCCTAAGACCCTCTTATTCAAGAGGATACGGGTTCGACTCCTAGGGGACGCGCTCCTTCACTGGAGGCAAATTCGAGCTAGGCCTCTCCCCGATCAGGGGCTCTCTCGGCAATACGTTCCAGCGGGGGATACGGGTTCGACTCCCAGGGGATGCGCTCCCCCCTCGGGAGGCAATTTCGAGCTGGGCCTCTCTCCGAATAGGGGCTCTATCGGCAATACGTTTGAGGTGCCCTCTAGGCTCCGGCCGGGAAACCTAACACCTCAACACCAACTATGATGTGGCTAGGAGCTGAGGCTCATCAAGGCAAAGGGAAATCCATGGGCTGTCGGGTTAGGGAAGACAGAAGCCGGTTGATTTCTGTGCTGGGGTGGTCGGAGAGGGGCTTCCATTGTCCGGTGGGGAGATTCCTGAAGCAGTCGCGAGCGATGAGGTCAGGAATCAGTGGAATCTGATTACGGCTGAGGGAGGGGCAGCGGGGAGGCAACTGACCTGGGTGGTAGGTCGAGGATGCCATTGGTGCCCTGGATCCGAGCGGAGTTAGAGGCAGCCATTGGCTGGAGAGATTGCCGGATGTCGAAAAGGTTTATAGGAAGTTGGGATCTGTTTGTTGGGTGGTGGTAGTGGCACCCTTGTTTGATGGTTTCCCTGTTGCTATTTGTTTTATTTTGTCCTAGTGTTGTTTTTGGTGTTGTTTTTGTTTTTTGTTCAGTCTGTAATAAAGGAAGTGGTATCCCGTATAATTTGAAAAAAGGGCCAAAAGAAATTTTTAATTGAGGAAATGGCTTTTTTTTTGCACTAAAAAATATGTTTTTTTGAGTAGGAAAACTGTCCTAGTTTTTTTTAAAAAAATAAGAAAAATAACTGTAACAAGGTAAGGAACCTCAACAGGCTGAAAAAAAAAAAACCGAAGCCGTTTTCATGCCTAAAATGTTTATTTTGTGGTCCAAAAAAAAAAAAAAAAGAAGCCATTTGTCTAAAAAAGCTTTTTCTTAAAGCCTTTTATAAAAATCCCCGGTGGTATCCCCTCCTCTACAGAATCTATTAAGTCCGTTCGATATGTGTCGAAATAGGGATTATGTTCCTCTAGAGTTGGTTTTGAAAGGAGGAGTAGTTTGCCTCAATGTTAGAGAGTGGTGCCCCTAGAGTGATCGAACAAACCCACTAATTGTAGTGGGTTTATTGGTGGCCGTAGTGCTTCATTATTACTAATGAGAGCTTTACCTATGCTCGTTTTCAATGTATCAAGGAATGTTCCTGCTTTCAGGCCTCGGTTTTACGATTGCCCTTTGAGCGATATTCAAATCTACTAATGAATGAACTCTAACGGGAGGCATGTCTCTGGTACCGTTGGGTCTTTAATTTCAGTTTTGAGTTTGTACTCTTCTTTTTAGTGTGCAATGAATTTCCCTCTTCAAAAAAAAAAAAAAAAAAAAGTAATTATCTCTACCAGAAAGCTACAATTTTGAGCCTTGCCAAAAAGAAAAGGAGAAGAAACTACAATGTCAGGAAAGAAAAAAGAAAAAACAAAAAGTTCAAAAACGCTGATAATTTGATACCGTGGCTGCATGGCCAATGCACCATACAATGGCCATGCTCTTGCTTGAATGAAAAACACTATTTTGATTAATTAAGATAAGCCTTTTTTCTTGATTAGGATTCAAGCATATAGCAAATTGGCATTGGGCTGAGTGAAATATCTCACATGGGGTATTCAAATAGATATAGAGTGTGATCTATCACTATTTGGTGTGGAGGAAGTCTTCTGTCATTGTCCAAAACAATTTAATGCCCGAATTTCTTCTGAAGACGTTGGAATGTTCCTTACGATTTTCTACCAATCACAAGTTTGATCATTTAATGGAGAAATCTGTTATTGGATCTTATATTTGTCTTTATACGTCGTTGGGCACTAATCAGCCGACCCTGCATGGTTTTTATCTTCTTTTTTTAAAGAAAAAATAATAATTATTAAAAACCTAATTTACAATTGTTAACCGTGTAAAACTCTTAACAATTATAGTAAAAAGTTAGTAAAAATGTAAAGCTTTTACATGTTAGAATTCTTAAATTTAAAACGTTCCTTATAACTGAAGTTTCCAATAAAAGCTAAGAATACTTCTTAAGTTTATTCAAAATACCATAATTATACCCAAACTCATCATAAAAGTATCTCCTTATTTTTTTAAATAATCTAAAAAACTACCCCCTAGTTTTTCAAAGGAGTAAAAAAAAAAAAAACATTCTTTTGATTGGTCAAATTGTTAAAATAGTTAAGAATATCATCAATAATCAACAATTATGTATTATTTAAATGGACTATTTTGAAAAGCTTAACCAAAAATATTTTAAAACTAAAAAATTTTCAAAACAAAAAACAAAAAATAAAAATTCTCTCTCATCTTTTTAATTCACCAATCTACTTGATCAAACCTACCCCTACTTATAGTCGATTCGCTTTGGCGTCCGATCTTGCTTCCAAAAATTTATTTTTATTTTTTTGTTTTGTTTTAATATATTTAATTTTTTTAAATAGTTTTGGAAAATTTTTGTTTTATATAATTCTGTTTCTTATTTGTTTTTTAAAAGGTTAATGCTCAAATAATGTACTTTTTAAAAAAATGCTTAAATACTTATTAGCAAGGGTATTGTTGATATTTTCAGTAGTTGGACTAGTCAAAGCAAATATTTTTAACTCTTTCAGATACTTTTTTTATTATTTGAAAACTAAATAGATATTTTTTTTGTTAGTTAAAACTTGACGTATATTCGCATTCTTTTGAATAA
>CAMOHE010049866.1:2330-24023 GCA_946598075.1 Artocarpus hirsutus | reverse complement strand
TTTGCCTCGTCTTCCTTCAATGCATGTCACACTTTAGCAGCCCCGTGTTTCGGACAAAAGCCTAAACTTAGAATTTAATTCCACTGTTCAAAACTAGAGCCTCAAAATATGTTTTTTTATCTGTAGATAGTTTTTGATTTCTTTGAAGTTTTAAGTTTGAAATAAGTAAAAAAATTGGATATTTTGGAATATTTTTAAAAACTTACTTTCATTATACATTTTGCAAGATTTTAGGAGGGGTGACTAGTACAAACAAAGTAAAAATGTTTTTTAAAGGGGTAAAATTAAAAAGAGTCATCGGGTTGGAGGTGGGGGGCTTCCTTGGAATAATGTAGCTCATCTCCTGTTTATGATAATAATATTGAATTAGTCACATTACAGTGGGCATGATATTTGAATAATATTGATCACAAATCATTATTTGGGTATATCCAACTTCTATATCCTACAAACGTTTGTTTAGGGGAAAAAAAGACTAATTTTTTGAGCATCTTTGGAACGAAAGACTCATTTTTATGACTAATATCTAAAATAAAATACAAATAAACAAAATTAATGCATAAAACAGTGAAGAGCACATATAAATAAAAGAAGTTGTAGTAAATAGCAGATTTGTAACCAATTTAATAAATAATGTCAAAAAACATATATTAATAAAATAGTATTTTACAACAATGGAAAACCCTAAAATACCCCTCAATATCTAATATAGTTTTTCCTTTTTTTTTGTCCTGTTTCTCGTTCCTCTCTTTCATCTATCTCTTTTCCTCTAATTTCCTCCAAGTCGTCGAAAGCTTCAATGGCGTCGCATCTCAATCTATGACACACGTCTAGCTTCGGTGTCACTAGATCGGGCATAATCATCTCTGTTGTCACCGGCGTCGCCCTATCCAGACATCATGACCTCAGTTGCCAGATCTAGATAAGATGTCGTGTTTTGAAGCTGCCGAAGCCTAAGAAGATGGTGCCCCCGAGATACAGAAGTCGACAAAGAATATCGAAAGGTCTGATGTTGAGTTAACGATGTTCGCTTTGATGTTGGATTTGCACTCAAAGTTGGATTCGAGCATCCATCATGATGATGATGTCAACGGAGATACGATGGTGATGATAACGATTAGACGACAACTATTTGATGGCGGTAGTGACAGCAATAGAGATTTAATGATGAGTCGACGGTGTTTGCTGGTTCTTTTCGGATAAGTTCTGAAGTTTTTTTTTTTTTTTTTTGTTGAAATGTATTTTTGCTTTTGGATCTAATTTTTGAGAATGGAGATAATAAGATTCTATAATTTTGTGTGCTCAAATGGATTTTTACTTTTGCATTTGATATGATATAGTGATTTGGTTATGAGAAAGTTGATTTTGTGTATTGTGATTTTTGTTTTAACTGATGATGTCCAATGACATAGCCAGTAAACTTTTGTATTTAATGTAAATATAGTATTTATAGGTAATTATAATATTTACATATAAATACTGTATTTTTCAGCTGTCAGTGGTCCAGCGCAATCGGTGGTAAATTTTTGTGTTTACATATTAATAAAGTATTAACAGGTTAATACTATATTTCTTAGCCGTCGATGGTCCGACAAAGGTGCTAGTAATTTTTTTCTATTTACATATTAATGTAATATTTGCATGTTAGTATTATATTTTCCGGCTGCCAGTAGTCGGATAAAGTTACTGGTAAATTTTTGTATTTAACATACAGTATTTACAAGTTAATACTTTGGAAAACGAGAACGCAGTGAAATTTTAAAAAATTTAAATTAGATTATTTTCCAAAACACAAGTTTGATATGCTAAATATATAAATTAATGACAAATCTTACTAACTTCTTTTGTGAACCGAAAAACAACAGTAATCTATGAAGAGAAAAAGTCCTAGAAGAGTCTCAACTAACTGGTATTCTTTGCTATCTCTATCCACGATTGGAGTGTTTATGGTCATATGTCATACAGCTTTTCCTCCAGTGACTCTCCTTCCAACCACATGAGAATACCTAGAACTCAGGTTCTTGATGTTAAGCAATAATTCTCAGTGAGTTTCAGAGTTTCTCAAACTAGAGTGAATAACTAAGAAAAATCACCCCCTATTTATAGTAGTCGAATTTGGGGTTAAGCTTTATTAGATTAGGTGTCAAAATTCAAGTCTAGATTAACTTCTTATGAAAAACATGTCAAAAATGCATATACAGATTCTTGCCTAGATCTACATGCTGAATTAATCCATCAACAAGCTGAAGTTTTCCATCGGCCTACCAAACTTACAATAATCTTAATCCCTAAGAATATCTTAGTTGTCACATAAGAATCTTAGATAGAGCCTTAGTTTTAATTCAAATAACCCAATAAAAGAAGTTATCTAATTAAAACAGTCATATCTAGATAATCTCATAGAAAATGAAATATTATCCAAATAATTCAACATATTTATCTTGAATTAATTTATAAAATTAATTCAACCGATAAACTAACATGAATTATTAAATCCAATCTTATTGAATTTTAGCCAATCTAATAATTTAACACAAGTCATCAATATGTAGAAAAAACAGGCCGTATTGTTACAAGATTTATTATGACCTAGCAAAGGGGACCCGATGGATATATATAGTTCAAGCTTCTATAATTATAAAATACAAGATCTTAGATACATATTTTACAATTATCAACTCTAACACTCATCTACTAAAAGCTTAAGCTGCACTTTCAAACTATATAAAATTACAAATCTTCAATAAGCTAACCGTTCATGACATATCATAATGTTACATCCCTATAGGATATTCATAATCAGCATGAGGATAAATTCTATTTTACCTTCCCTATTACTTTTATCGTACGTTCTATTATCACACCATTATAATAGTTACTATCTATATATAGTATACCATTCTGTTACACCTATGTATCCAAATGGTTGAACATTCAAGTCTTTCAATTATAAGATATTGCATATAAGAGAATATCATTAACTCTACAAAAAGAGCTATGGATTCCATATCTATGAATAATAAGTCTACGTGAATCAAGAGTCATGTCTCCAATATATCAGTATACGTGCCATCATAAAGTCAAAATCAAGATTCATGTCTCCAATGTATCAGTATACGTGCCATCATAAAGTCAGGATATCACCCTTTAGTACATTAAAAGACATAAGTCAAGAATATAGGCCCATTAGTCATTTTAGGATAAAGACACAACACATATGATTGTCTAAGGTGAATTTATTTGCACAAATTGTATTATTAACTTAATCAATTCAACTTTTATGTCCCGATCTAATACATTGTCACTTATGACAATGCACTAGTGTTTCTACTCGTGGAGTCCCACTCGATGAGCAAGACAAGCTATCTCCCATTAGGGATATAGACAACATAACAATTTTAGCATGAATAAAGTGCCCAACTTTATTCACTCGATTGCAAATTTTATGATTTAGACCATCACCTTTGAGATTCATGTCTT
Source organism: Artocarpus hirsutus (assembly GCA_946598075.1). NCBI lineage: Eukaryota > Viridiplantae > Streptophyta > Magnoliopsida > Rosales > Moraceae > Artocarpus > Artocarpus hirsutus. The sequence goes on along the minus strand of CAMOHE010049866.1, from coordinate 20,543 downwards.
TTGCATAATCTGTTTATCGTATGTGCAATTCTTAAAGGTTTTGACTAGTACTCTCAGACTTTTATTTGCTTATCATACATTCAATAGAAATGAACAGAAACAGGACAACGTTTAATATATAAATAATAAATAAACTATTTATTGGTAAAATGTCTCCAAAAAATATTACAATATTTTATTATTTAGCGCACTATGTCTAACAAATATAGTACTATGTTAATACAATATGTAGCGGCCATCGACGATATTGCCCATAAATTTTTTTCATTGTTTAGTAATATAGTATACCATGTAAATATGATATTTTTTGGCTACCACTGGTGCTAGTGAAAAAAGAATGTAAGAGATTTGGAGGAGAAAAAAGTAAGGGTATTTTGGGTTTTTATTGTCAATTTCTCATAAAATATTACTTAATTTCTTATGATATGCTATTTACTATATATTTTAAAACTATATAACATTATTTATTGAGTTTTAATCTAAATATATGGTTTTGCTTCTTCTCTGTATAAATAAATGGTTATTTTTTCTCCTAGGTACCAATATTGTAGTTCTTACTCTACGAATTTCTGTTTGCTTTGAAATTTTATTATGATGTTTATGTATGCGTTATGTGATATTTCTCAAAATATCACGTTATTTAGAATCTTGTATGTTGAGATATTAAATTTTCATTCTCTGCTACTCGTGACCAAACTATTGTGATCGGTATTTTGCACAAAAGTATAGTCTATATTTAATGAACAAATGCCTTTGATTTGAACAAAATTTTATAGAGATATTCATGCATATGTTAAATTATGATCTGAAAAATTTGTGGTTACTTGATGAATATTTTATGAGTTCTTGAATTTTCTTTAAGATAGGTTTTTATGGTTGTCTATTTGGTGAATTCGGGACTTTTTGGTTATGTGACCTATTTGTATGGCTAAACAAATTTATTTGCTAAGGAGACTTTTTGTGGTACTGTATATATATGTTATTAGGTTGTCATAAAAATTTTTGGGTTAAAGTAATTTTATTTTAATTATTGGAATTTTGTGATCATGTGTTGCTCACTGCTTGAAGTAATTAGAGTTTTTTTGGTCTCTGAATTCTAATGCATGTTTTAAATTGTTGAAAATTTATTTGAAGCTAATTTTTGGATATATTATAGTTTGGTGTATTATGTTAGTATTAGAATTATTATTATCATCACAAATATTCTTTTAATATATGTATTTTATATCAAAGAGTGATTACAAAGAGTTTATGATTTACTTATTTTGATTAACTTTTTGTTAAACCCTAGATTAGAGATATCACATATTTTCATATTTTTGTTATATAGATCTTTATGGATATATTCTATTATCAATTAGTATCATGTTAATTATATGTTTACAATTTTAATTGAGGTTTTATTGCCTTATTAATTGGTATTGAGTTTTTTTTTATGCTTTACGCCTACTTTTCATATAAACACCTAATAGCCACCGTGTTTTTGTAATTTTTATGCCTTATATTTTTCCCAAATACTAGAGATCTTAAGGTTTTGTTTTCCTTTTGAATCACTTGAATTGGAGTTTTCATTAAATAGTTATGATTTTTCGAATTTGACCTTAAAAGTTATACAATTTTACACAAACCCAAAATTTAGATTCAATTTCGAGGACTTTTTCTTCATGCAAATTATTGTCAAAATATGTGTAATATATCAATTTCTTTGTTTTTGAGTCTAGTTTCTAATAGCATTAGTTTTGACTAATTTGGAGTTAAGATGAAATTATTATGAATTTTTAAGTGAATAAAGGTTATTCTGCCTACTTTTGGGAATTATGCCCTAGGTACATCAATTGTGATTTTGTGCTTCTTGATATTATTACATTATAAGGTGATGTTTAATGATAGTATAAGGTGTTTATATATTGTTAATTGTATTGCTAGTGACTTATGGTCAATATGAATGTTTGACATGAACACTCCAAAAAACGAGCACACCGAAAACTACAGCAACGTTATCCAAGTTAAGGTTTAGTAAGCAAGCAAGACAAGTAAGTACATTCTCACCTACAACATGATACAAGTTTATGCAAAAGGTTTTGAGAACATGTTTTATGATGATTCTTAAGTTTGTTTTTACATATGGCTTTTTCTTATGAAAACTCTTGTTGTAACAAGAAAGTTTAACGAATGTTTCAATGATTAGATTTGTTAAAAGTATATCTATATATATGTATCACTTAATTAAGTGTTGCACACCCTATGTTTATATTTATAATGTCCTGAAGGCTGGACTTGTCATGTTTGATTTGGGATTAGTCACCCCTCTGCTCTCATGACGGCGCGTTTAGAATGATGATGTTTATGGTGCAACACTTGTGCCCTAAAGATAAAATGAATGAAGCTTTAATATAGATAATGATAATGAAAAATATGTTCTATATAAAACTGTGCCAAGTGCACTATTATGATAATGATAATTATGACTATGATGTTTCATAAAGGTATTCATGAAATGTTTTATGTTGTAAGATAAGAAAGTGTACTCACTAAGCTTTTGTTTACTTAGTTTATAATCACGTTGCAAATAAAGGTAAGAGGACTATGAAAAAGGTGGAGGGCGAGGACGGGCATGTGGGCTATGAACGATGGATTGGAAACGGAAGAATGTCAAGAAAGAATAATTTTTTTCCGAACTATGTTTTTATTTCTTTGAATGCTTAATTTTTCTCCCTATTAAGTAAAAAAGACTTGTTTACATTTGTTTTGATTTTGCAAAAGTTCGGTCTACCGAACCGTTTTAACAAATTTTAAAGTTTGTTTTGAAATTTTATTTGAATTATTGTTTTGTTAATTTGGCATTGATAAACTATGAAAAAAAAAAGGATTTGAAATATTTGGTATATTTTTTTTAAAAAAAGAAAAAATTTGTATGCATGAATCCTGAGATTTGTTTATCAAATTGTGTTTAAATTTAAATAGTTTATCTTATAAATAATGATAACAAAGATGAATGTAACAATATCTATGATGTCTGTAAGCGAGCGTTATAAAATGCTTGCTCAAGGTGGATTATTTAGCTTCCTCATTAAAACACTCATTTATGAGCATTAATATCCAATGTCACATCTAAATATTAGAATTAAAATGAGTATCAATGATTTAATCTATGAAAAATCAAGGAACAACTGAAATATAGAAAGAACAATTGAATATTCAGTTGGAACAACTAATGTGTTGTTCTTTCCAAATATTTGATTTATCATTTAATCTAATGCTAATAAAGCTAAGGGAAATATATTAAGTGACTTTTGTGCATATTTTTAAGTCATTTAATTAAGTTCAAGATGTTTTTTTTTATTATTATTCTACTTGAAAATTTACTTTTATTTATATTAGACTAAGCATGCTTACTCACGTGAGTTCTTAGATTCCTCATCAAAGTACTCATATATAATCACTAATACCCAATATCAAATCTAATTATTCAAGTAACATTGAATTTCAATGATTTAATATATGAAAAAAGTTGAAACAACCAAGGCATAGTAGGAATAACCCAAAAATTAGTTGGAACAACTGATAGGTTGTTCCTTCTAAATATTTGATTTATCATTTCATCTAATGCCAGTAAAGCTAAGGAAAATATATTAGGTGACTTTAGTGCACATTTTGAATCATTTGATCGAGTTCAAGAGTTTTTATTATTATTATTATTCTACTTGAAGTTCTTTATTTGTTCACATTAGATTAAGTATGCTTGCTCGCAATGAGTTATTAGATTCCACATCAAAGCACTCATATATAAACACTAACACTCAGTATCACATCTAATTAGAATAACAATGAATTTTAATGATTTAATCTATGAAAAACTAGGAATAACCGAGATAAAATAGGAACAACCAAAAAATCAGTTGAAACAACTGACAAGTTGTTCCTTCAAAATTGTTGATTTATCATTAAATTTAATATCAATAAAGCTAAGGCAAACATGCTAGATGAGTTTAGTATGTATTTTAAGTCATTTGATTAAGTTCAAGAGTTTTTTTAATATTATTATTCCACTTGAAATTCTATATTTGTTCACATTAGACTAAATGTGCTTGCTCACGATGAGTTATTAGATTCTTTAACAAAGCACTCATATATAAACACTAACATTACATATAATCATTAGAATAACAATGAATTTCAATGGCGTAATCTATGAAAAAGTTAGAAATAACAAAGATATACATAGGAGGAACAATTGAAAAATCAGTTGGAACAACTAATGGGTGGTTTCTTCCAAATATTTGATTTATCATTCAATCTAATGCCAATAAAGCTAAGGGAAATATATTAGGTGACTTAATACACATTTTAGGCCATTTCATTAAGTTCAAGATTTTTTGTTATTATTCCACCTGAAATTCTATATTTGTCATACTAGACTAAGTATGCTTACTCACGGTGCGTTATTAGTTTCCTCATCAAAGCACTCATGTATAAGCATTAATACCTAATATCATGTCTAAATATTAGAATAATAATGAATTTCAATGGTGTAATCTATGAACAAGTTAGGAACAACTGAGATATAGAAGGAATAAACGAAAAATCAGTTGGAACAATTGATTGTTCCTTCCAAATATTTGATTTATCATTTAATCTAAAGCCAAAAAAGTTAAGAGAAACATATTAGGTGACTTTAAATGTACATTTTAAGTCATTTAATTAAGTTTAAGAGTTTTTTTAATTTTTTAATTTTTTAATCCACTTGAAACTCTATATTTGTTCACATTACACTAAGTATGTTTGCTCACTGTTGGTTATTAGATTCCTCATCAAAGAATTCATGCATGAACACTAATACCCAATATCACATCTAAATATTAGAATAACAATGAGTGTCAATGATTTAATATATTAAAAAGTTAGGAACAACCAACATACAGTAAGAACAACCAAAATATCAATTGGAACAACTGATAGGTTGTTCCTTCTAAATATTTGATTTATCATTTAATCTAATGCCAATAAAACTAAGGTAAATATATTAGGTGACTTTAGTACACATTTTAAGTCATTTGATTAAGTTTAAGAATTCTTTTTATTTTATTATTATTCCACTTGAAATGCAATATTTGTTCAAATTAGACTAAGTATGTTTGCTCACAGTTGGTTATTAGATTCCTCATCAAAACACTCATGTATGAGCACTAATACTCAATATTACATCTAAAAACTAGAATAACTATGAGTATCAATGATTTGATTTATGAAAAAGGTAGGAACAACTGAGATATAGGGGGAACAATCGAAAAATCAGTTAGAATAACTGATAAGTAGTTCCTTCAATTCTTTAACTTACAGTTTAGTTAAGAAGATAAATAATGTCTTAAATAGTAATAATACCACAAAAAGTATTGGCAAGAAAACATAAATAAAATTAAATAGGTTATTGAGCCGCATTTTCAATGTTAGGCGGATTAGATTGATTAGGACATTTCTTTGAATTGTGTCCCAAGTACCACATGATCTACATATATATCTATATATATATATATATTCAAAACCTTGCCTTGGAAAAGGAATCGAGTCAATCTCGACCTCCCACTAATAATTTCTACGTCTGGCTCTACCACCTTGAATGCTTTAATCTCTTCAGGGATATTGCTCCATTGTGATTCTGAAGGATCAAGATAGATAGTTTTGGCATACGCCAACGTCTAATACTCTGCACTATAGTATCTGAACAAAGGGAATACAAGTAATATTTTCTTGTGTTTTGTGGTTCTACAAGTCCTGTTGCCGCTATCGCATGGATGCATAAATCTTTTCGACATTAAATACCCTATATGGCAACTCCTTTTCTTTAAAGTCACCATTGCATTAAAATTATTGCCTATCACATTATATTTATTCTCATTAGCTAAAATGCTTTCAATAAACTAGTCTCATCACATCTTGTTTTGAGTATTGCATCTCTCTTCGGTGTAATTGTTGTGGTCACTGCTTATTTTCATGATGCCGAGTAAAGAATCATTGTCCCATTGTGTAGAGGACAAAGACGATCATGGTAGTTATTAGGGTACTCTCTTACCTTCTTCATCATAAAATTCACTGTCTCAGCTATGTTAGTGGTCAAAACTTCAGACCTGTTGCCTTCGAAGTGAGCTCTAAACAACCTTTCAAACTTGATTTCTTTTTCTAGATATTGAGTCACACTTGGATATTTTTGACAAATATCATTGAAATATTTTCAAAAAACATCAACGCAGTATGCTTTAGCAGCTATCTTGTACTTTTTAACCGAAGCAGAACTTCCAAAAAGTCTTTTGATGTTTAGCATAGTGTGATAATAACATGCCTTGTGATGCGCCTTAGGATAACATTAGCCACGGTGTTCCCAATTCTTTGATTCCTATCAGAAATGAAACATAGCTTTGGACTATTAGGTATTACTGTTGGATTTTGTTGGATTTTATGATTTAAATACGCAGCGAAAAATTAAAAATTAATTCCCATAAAACTCTCGCAGGATCTATGCAATTCGATTAGATTGATAATAAAGTCATAGAATCTTACCAGGATGACAAAACGGGCAAGATTCTGGAAGGGAGAGAGCGAGTTCACTCCTGTGACGCCCTAACTCGAGCTTTTAGTAATCGAAATCGGATTCAGACGTTGTTACTTAGAGCAACGTCCTCTACAGGTATCCAGTTGAACAGACTCTCTCAAAAACGAATTGGTGTGCTAGCACCCTCTTTTTGCGTTAAATGACTCTCTACAATTTTTAAGGTTTTAATGTCTTTTGCCTTTTAGAATGAGAGAACGCCTTTTCTATTCTTAATTTGACTAGACACCCTAAAACAGATATATATATATATATTGACTTCGAGATAGAGTCAGATTTTAACTAGGGTAAACTGTAATTTGAATATTATTCAGAGAATCTAGATAATATATGTAATTCAAATATGATTCAGAAAATCTAGATAATATCAGTAATTCGAACATGATTTAGATAATCTAGATAATATCAGATTTAATGAACCTAGACATATCTAGTACATCGAATCTGAATATTATCAGGTTCATTAAACCTAGACACAGTTATCCCAAAATTCGTTCTTATTCTGTTCTAAGTGTGCGACCCTGTAGGTTCACATAACGTTGGTAGTAGGCTTGAAATTCTATTTCTGGCCCATAAATCATAAGTGGCCTCTAGCAAGACATTATAATTACCTAAGTTATGCGAATGTCAATAATCCGATATAACATAATCCACAATAAGTATTAAAGTCATTTTGTCTCTAGATACCTTGATTGAACATAAGGCATGGTTTATGTCATCCTTATACTATTCAATCATATTATTTCTCGATCTTAAGTAGACTGATATTGATAACCCTTATCATTTCATTCTAGTATGGCCATACATTTTTCTTTAGTCTAACTTATCGAGGGGCCCACAGATATCTTTTTCATAATAAATGAGGGATAAATTTCTTCTTAATCACTCATATTCCTCACTGATTAACTTTATATCCAACAACAATCTATTCCATTATCCTGTTAAAGATAATATTAGATTGTGTCAAAATATAGAACTTGTCATGTAGGAAACCATAGTGATTTAAGGTCAGAGGACTAGGATAATACTATTGTGATAAGAATCACTTATGACAATTATCCATGTAGTATTCTCATAGTGGATCAATCCAATACATCATTTCTTAAATATGTATCTATGAGTTGACTTAGTATCTCATACACATGATTAGTAAAACATAATCATCAGTCAAACTTTATACTAGTCTTCATTCATCATTATCCCAATAATAATGACCGACTAGGGATAATTTAGAATATAATTCAATTTTCACCTAAGAGTTTTACTATCAAGTCACATACTTGATGACCTTAGATAGAATTAACGATTCATAGAATTAGAATCAAAAACAATAATGAAAATGCCTCTTTATTAATAAAATGCAAAAGTAATGAAATCAATATGTAGTCATTACATAATTGGCCTAGGGCACATCACTAACAATTACTTCCTTCAACTTCTCTAAAAACCAAATTCATGATATGTTTTTCTTAGTGTCACCTAGACCTCGTGTAATTGGATAAGTATGATACTCTGCAACCATCAATACCCCCTTATATTTGGTCTTGATCTAAGTTCCATGCCAATAACTTTTCTCATGCATCGAAATCTCTTTATTGCTACTACTAAAGCCATGAAAAAGTACATGAACTTGTTATCTGAGTCAACCTCTATGTGTGTAACTGTACCCGGATTTTCTTTTTTAAGCATGTGAAAATATGATGCTAGTATGGCGAAACTATGTTGCAGAATCCCTCTTATCAATTCCTAAAAATATTTCCCTATTTTCCATGCCTTCCAATAAGTGACTTGAACCTTCAATTCCTCACTCATGAATCCCAAGAGAATTTTTGGATTAGGCAATTCCTTATTGTTCTTCAAGTGTCCCTTCATGTGAGCTCTAATCACATGACTACATGCTTGTTTATGATTGATTGATCAATTTATAGGTGAGCAAGTATGAACACCATTATATTGTCACATGACAGAAACTTGAATCAGGCATCTGTCTAGCATGCACTCTTTATGAGCAATGTTTGTTAACGTACACTACTTCCTTCAAAAATTTGGATGACTTCTTTAAATTCATTTCAAATTTTCCATTAATAGCAATAAGGCTTAGCCTGTAGTTTAATTCTTTCTTGCTCTTAAAGTGTTTAACCACCATTAAATATAATCCATTGTGTCTTCCGGTGTTAACATGTATAAGTGATTCAAATCTTATAATATCCTAATTTTGATGGGGGCTCTCCTGACCTCCCTTAAATACTTCATCATTTTCCTCGAGAAAATCATGACCTCCATCAGGGAAACTATCACTTTCATTGGGCTCATCCTCATTGGGATCACCCTCATATGTTGTACCCTATAGAGTGGGATTGGAGCTGCTAATCAAAGTTGAATTGAAACAAGTGTTCCTTTCAATGTTCATTGTGCTTGTGGTGCATTTGCATAACAAAGGTTCATAACAAATATGCAACAAATGCTCATCACGAACAAGTATCGTATTTGAAACATGTCTCGCAACCATTAGGTTTTCTTCAATGATACGGCACCAAAAATAATCATCATAGTACCCTCCCTGAACACATATTTCTTTCTCTTTTTCCTGATTCTCTTTAGGCATGACGTCTATAGTCATACCCTCTATACTTCTATACAAAAACATAAGCTCTTTGAAGTCTGAGTCATTAGAAATAATAGTTGGACGGGCTTATGTGTTATTTCTATTGTATACTAACTATGATTGATATCTGTTCTTTTATAGATTCTCTACCAATTCCAGAAATTTGATATTCCTATCAACCACAAAACCCTTAGTTATACCACTTCCAATCCACTTTCATGAGTTGTTATCCTTTTTTTCCTATTTTCCCTTATAGTCCACAAGAATGTAGATACGATTCATACCTACAATGAATTTACGTATGTAAATCAATAAATTAAACAGGGAAAAAAATTTTGATTAAAATATATATTAGATCATCATTCAAAATATTATTTGAATAACCTTGAACAACCAAGAAAATCTTTGAACAACCCAATAAATTCATTGAACGACCGATAAAACCCTTGAAACAACCTATATCTGATTAAAACAATATGCGTTGGTTGTTCCGATCATTCCAATTTCAGTCATCTTCAAACTTCATTGTGGTTTTTTTTCTTTTTTTTGCTTATTTTTAGCGTAAGTATAAGCATACGATTCCAAATATCATTGTTGAAAATATTAATATCCAAACAAAATTAAACAATCTATAAAGTCTTTGAACAACCCAATAAAATCATTGAACAACTAAAAATAAATTGAAGAACAACTAATGCATCTTTACAAGAACAAGTGCCGATTGTTCCAATTATTCTAATTTCAATCATCATCAACCTTCATCATGGTATTGTTTTATTATTATGTTTTTGCACAAAAGCTTATTTTTAACCTAAGTATAAGCATATGATTCCAAATGTCATCATTAAAAATATTAATATCTAAACAAAACTAAACAAGTGAGAAAACTCTCCGAACAACCCAATAAAATCACTAATCGAACAACTAAAAAAACTCATAGAACAACTGATGACTAATTAGAACAACTGGTGTCGGTTGTTTCGATTGTTCCAATTTCGGTCATCTTCAATCTTCGACCTTCCGCAATAAATCTCTAAAATCACTTTGTTTTCCTTGCAAAAAAAATTATTTTTAGTCTAAGTGTAAGCATACAGTTCTAAATAAACTACTAAAACTTAACTTATAAAGGAGATTTAACTTATTTACTAACCTTCAAAACTTTAGACATAAATTAGATTTCCTTCCTCTTCAAAGCAGTCTTCCATTTGAGGGCTGAGATGAATTTCTTCAAGTTTTTGGGTGTCGATCTTTGGGAGAAAATGCTTGTTTGAAGAAGGAGGCTTTGAATTTCTCTTAGTTTTCTGGGTTGTGCATTGTGCATGCTCAAATCTCTCTCTTTTTTTTTTTTTTTTTTGCTTTTATTTTTTTTAACCTATTAGTTAGTTTGCTAAGTTATTTAAGCTTTTATTTTAACTTTTTTTAAAGAAGAAAGTCATTTTTCTGATTAAAATTTTTGGAAGTCATTTTAACAATAAAAGAATCTCATTAGGTCATTTTTACAAAAGCCTTGAGAGTTTACATATTGTTGGGTTTTTTTTATTTTTTTAATTTTTTTATTTTTATGTCTTAATTTTGTAAAGTTTTTAGGGTTATTTTGGATTTTGAAAAAAAATTAAAGTCATATGAGGATCATATGATGCTAATTCATCCAAAATTTAACGTCTAACCATCAAATTAGTTCTTTTACACCTAAATTGAAAGGTTAGACTGTTGGGTTGCAATTTAGTCTGGCCCAAATTACCGACGGGCCCTGATGGCCCAATAATGAAAATGACTGAATGGGTCGAACAAAACCAGGCCAATCGAATCAGCCGTTTGTTTGGTTCGATTGGTTTGATTACTTCTCTTGGAGCCTTTTCGTCCGAGATAATTCATGTTCTTTACGAAGTCTTAGTTTGACAGGATTGATCGTCTCAATCTGACGGTTAACAACATGTATTGAAGGTTAAAGCATGTCTGGATATGAACTAAAATGTCGATTGGGCATGATTCTCGTAGCCTATCACCAATCGACATGTGTTCCACTACTGCAGTTACTTATGATGCTCTATCTCACTCCGTTAGATGGTTGAGGGCCACAATATTTTCTCATCCTCTATATAAGGGGAAGGTTTCTTTGTTGTACAATATATAGAAAAACAGATACAAAAACCCTACCAATTTGCTTTCTTATTTATTTTCTCTTTTGTAATCTGTACTCAGAACACCATAGTGAATTACAGTGGACGTAGCTCTTTATTAACAGAGTGAACCACTATAAATCCTATGTGTCATTCTTACTTCAGCTTTATTTTGTTTATTTCACTCTAACCTTGCACATAAACTCAAGTAAACAAGTCCATTTAATGGTGGTTTGAGGGCCCAAAGTTCCTAAATAATTTAATCTAGAATTCCAACATTTAATTGTAGATTCACCATCTATAGTTTGGCACCCACCGTGGGGCTTTCAAGTCATCAACTCTAGGATCTTAGACTTGAATTTAAATAGTAGACAACGTCGACAATCAGCATACTCTAGAAACCACAATTGAAGAGTCTAAATCAATTCCTCAAGACAGCCAACAAATGGAAGCCCTCGTAGCAAAAGTTGAGGCCCTTAAAAAATGCTCCAGGAGCAGGCGGCTCGTTCTCAGGAACGTGACAGAAGGTTGGAACAACTCAGCAGCGAGAATTTGGCATTGAGAAGCCAAATTAGTTATCAAAACTCCCAGGTGGCTTCACAATCTTACTATTATCCATAATATGGATATTCAACTATTCCAGTATCGTCAACAACATAGTGGCAATCTCAAACGCCGCAGCTAGCAATCCGATAGCCCTACAGCTCAATTGGAAGGATACAACCTTTGTACACACCTTCAACTCCCGCACTAGCAACAACACCAGTAGCTTTTACGGCTACAACCAAACCCGCAATGAAAAATACTACAACAGCAAGTACTCGTGTGGAATTCAATCGAAGTGACGATCCAATTGAAAGAAACGTAGGGACAAAACCAACCGCTCGATCAGAAGAAGCACCAGCTGTCACTTTGTTAACCCCTGAGTCTATCCAACTAATGATGATAGAGATGCTCGAGCAGAATTCCAACATTTAATTGTAGATTCACCGTCTACATAGACCCAATTAAATTAAGAAAAAAGCTTGGAGACCAAATCGTTCCTTTTTAAAAAAAGTTGGGGACCTTCCGATCAATTTACCCTAATTTTTAATAGGTTTAAAATTTTATTTTTAAACTTTTTTTAAACACAGACACATATCAACTTAATAGGAATAGGTTAATAGAGATGAGGTTACATAACATTTTCCAACCTCATGCTTCAACTAGTAGCTAAACTAAGAAAGTGTATCTACTACTATAAGTGAAAGGTTAAAACTATCGTGTAAAAATAAGATGATGGTTTTAACCGTCATCTAATATACTGTCATAATATGTGGTATAAATTAAACAATAGTTTTTAACCGTGGTTTAATACACACGTAAAACCTTGAAGAATCCACGAAGAAGGCAACACTTCTCTAAAGAGGTTTTAGCCAGAGAGTGCAATACATATGACTAGCATATCATATTTTTGAGATTTTTCATGGCTCCAAAGTGGAATATATACAGTCTTTTAGTCAATTATTTGGAAGAGAATAAAGCACTACTTTTTTAATGCACAGAAAAGAAAAAAGGGGAAACCTGCAAAGAAAAAAAAAGTGAAAGAAATCAGCTTTAAAGGCGTTGTCAAGCATGAAGTAAAGATAAAGGAGTATGCAGAGCTCGTGCTTCTTATCTTTTTCCAGCTTCAAACAAATCAAGGCGTGTGGCTTACTAGTGCCATTGCACATGGACCAGTTCTCTGATTGCCAGAGAAACACAAGCTCTAGTTTCTGTCCTTTTTCCTTTAGGATTCTATCTTTGTGGCTCGTTTAAAGTGATAAAACAAGCAAAATAACATATACTATTAGCGAAAAATGGCAGAATATACAGTGGTACTGGACCCAAACATTTATTTTTTGTAAGGGTACCATGAAACAAAAAAATAAAGATAATATTTTATTAAATAGATATATAGTTATATAATTTTATTATTAAGTGAGGGAGAAATTATAATTTTTTTATAAAATAAAGACACAGCAACATGTTTAAATTATTTAATGGGGAAACAGTTTTAATTCTTTAACAAAATAAGCATAAATATAAAATTTATGTGTATATAAAATTTATGTATAACAACAATTTTTAAAACTTGCCCCACTCGATATAAAATCCTTCTGCCATTGAAAATACAGGCGTCATTAGAGACCCAAAGCAACTGTAAATTTTTTTCATTAAAATCCATTCGTGTTGATTAATTAACTAAAAATTAGTAGAGGAAAATTGATATGTGATAGTTATATGACACTTTTGTTAGAAAAATAATACGTAGCAGAATTTTAAAAATTTTATATCATAGTATTTTTCAAAACACAAGTTTGATATGCTATATGCATAAATTAATCAAATCTTACTAACATTTGTATTTGCTGAAAAGCTCCCGAAATCTGTGCAGAGAAGTAACGTTTCAGAAGAGCCTCAACCAACTGGTCTTCTTTGCTATTATCTATCCACGATCGGAGTGAGTGTGGGCTCACACGTACAACTCTTCCACCAAGTGACTCTCCTTCCAACCAATTGAGAGAACCCAAAGCTAGTGTTTGTGATTTGTGAACAAGAGCTCTCAAGGAGTTTCAGAATCTCACCTGCAGAGTTTCACTCTTAATCTCTCAATTGATCTAAATAACTTAAGAGACTCACTCTCTATTTACAGAGGTTAGGTCTAGGGTCAGTCCTTATCAGATAAGGTCTCAAAAATTCGAATCAAAATCAAATTCGAATCAATATTAGATGAAATCAACATAAAAACGCGTGATTTTTATTTCGTGCATAGGTAGGCCGATCCGTCTAATAGGCAGGCTAAACTTGGCCCATCGACAGGCCAAACTTTAGGATCGACATACAGAACTGTCAAAAAAAAATCTCAACAAATCTTTTATTTTCCACCCGAGATTCTGTAGGATAAAGCTTTAGTTTTAATTCAAATAACCAATAAAGAAGTTATCTAATTAAAACAACTTTATCTAGATAATCTCTAGGATAATAAATAGATTCCTAATCATTCTACAAGTTTATCTTGATTTAATTTATCTAAAATTAGATCAATTGACAAACAAACAAGAATTATCCGATCCTAATAATTCAACAAGTTTATCTTGAATTAATTTTGTCACAAAATTAATTCAACTGACAAACAAACATGAATTATTTGATTCTTCCAAATTTCAACCAATCTAATAAATCTGTCATAAGTCACCAATTATTGAAAAAGCACGTTGTATCGTTACAAGATTTTGTGAGCTAGCAAAGGGAACCAAATGGACCTATATAGTTCAAACTCCCGATAATTATGAAACCCAATATTCCATATATATATTTCATAATTATCAACTCCAATGCTACTCCACTAAAAGCTTGAAGCTACACTCTCGAACTCTATAGAATTACAAAGCCCGTATAACTAAGTCTCTATTACATATCATAGTGTATCGTATCCCATAGAATTGTCCATAATCGGCTTAAGGACAAGTTCTGTCTTATCTTTCCGATTATTTTTATCTTACATTCCATTATCTCACCATCGAAAAACTTACCATCTAAAGACGGTATACCATTCAGTTCCACCTATGTATCCAAATGGTTGAGTGCTTCAATTTTTCAATTACAGGATAACGCATATAAAAAGATATCACTACTCCTAAAGAGGAGCTATAGATTCCATATCTATGAATAATAGGTCTATGATATCAAGAGTTATGCCTCCAACGTACCAGCATATATACCACTATTAAAATGTGGATGTCACCCTTTGGTACGTCAAAAGACACAAGTCAAGACAACAGGCCCACTATTCATCTTAGGATTAAGATACAATACAAATGATTGTCTAAAGTGAATCGATTTGCCAAGACAGAATTATTAATCCAAATTAATTCACTTTATGTCCCGATCCAACACATCATCACCTATGACAACGTTCCAAAGTTTTTATTTATAAAGTGCACCTCCGATAGTCAAAACAAACCATTTTCCAATAAGGATATAGACAACTTAACGATCTTTACATGAATAAAGAACCTAATTTTATTCCCTCGATTGCGGATCTTATGATTTAGACCATCACCTTAAGAATCGTGTTTTTCGCATAATCTGTCTATCATATGCACAATTTTTAAAGGTTTAGATCTACAGTCTCAGACTATTGTTTCCTTATCATACATTCAACAAATATGAACATAAAGAGGACAAGAATTTAGTATGTAAATAATAAATGAATTCTTTATTGATAAAAATGTCTCCAAAAACATATTATATTTTTACTCCTTAAGGCATACATCTCTAACAACTTTAACGTGAACACCTAAAATGTTGAATGTCGTATGTTATCTTCAATAATTTTAACATATTCTTAAAGAAGCATTTAATGAAAATAACTTTATAGATAGATAACTAGTTGTGGTAAATGAGTTTTATTTCTAAGTTCAAACACTTAGAAAGGAAATTAACTCAAAGAAATTTTATCAAAAAGCATAATCTAACCATGAAATTTTATGACTTATTTTTTCTGAAGCAAGAAGATTCGTATTAAGAGACTCTCCAAATGTGTACCACAAATGCCAGATACTTGGGGACATGTGAAGAAAAGTTGAGTTAGACTTTGCTTCTGGACACTTTTCTTAGAGGCATGAAAATGCTAGTGGGTCATGGTCCTAATTTCAAATGGGAATATATTTAGAAAGTATATTTTTAGTTTTTAATCTCATCAAATGTAATCCATCACATTATATTTATTACACAAATTCATATATTTTCTCTGTCAACACTTAGTTTTGACTTTTTAAATGTCTACAATACCCCTTAAAATATTAGAAGGAAAAAAAAAAATCCTTATCTCATGTCTAACCACCACCCCTACCCTGCCCCTTCCTTGTGTCCCCTCCTCCTCTATTCCGAGAGCACCAGGACCATGAACCCAAAAATAAGAGACAAGCAATTGTGTTAGCTCCCTTTGTTCTAAAAAAAATAAAATAATAAAATAAAAACTGACCCTTAATCCACAACGCTATCGCCATTTCCCCTCACACGCGCACCAGCACCAATCGCCACCAACACCTCGCCTCTTGCGAGACCCTTGCATGTATTCATATACGATGGGTTTTGTAGTTTTACATTTACAGCTGCCGACTCCCCTTCCTCCCTTGCCTTTCGTGGATTTGGTATATTTTGGCATAAATTGCTGCCCGCTCCCCTTATAAAGGACAAAATTTGAAATGGTTTATTTCTTGCTTACATTCTATTTTGAGAGAGCATGTAAAAGAAAGTTCGATTGCATAATATCAGAAATTAAATGAAAGGTTTGCAAGTACGATGGAAGTTGGCTACATTAACCAAACCAGTCTAATTGCTGGCGCCTTCATTCTATTCTATTTTTTTTTTTTTAATGCGGGAAAGTTGTCATGTGTAAAGTGGTGCAAATTATAAAGAACATTAGAGTTGGTTTAGAAAAATAATTTGTCTTCAAACATACAAAATTAATGAAATCACTTGCAAATTATAGAACATGAGCCGAAAAAAACCAGTTGAAATTGTTAATAATTAGATAATAAATTATGGTAAAACATGAGATTTAATTTATAATTTGTTTCTTCTATCTCTTTGTTTGCTGATTAAGAAAATAAAATGAATATACAAAACCTGAACAAATTAGAATGTTCTCCTCGCTACAAATAGCTACAGCTGAATAGTTTTAGTTTATCATCAAATATTTCTCTCTTTAATTTATTTATATTATTTAGTTTTTTATCATTATATTCTGGATGAGGGAAATTTAAATCTCAAGACTTTGATTAGGTGAGTAACATATACATGCTAGGAGCATATTATACAACAATACTATGCTTTAGACGTCTCGTCTAATTATCAATTTTTATCATGTGAAACCAAGTAGCACAAATAGACAATATTGTCAAATATAATATACTACTCATAGTGGGAACCCCTTGATTATGAAAAGATTCTCTTAAGTTTCTTTAATGATTTCAGAAACTACACTTGGCTTTCTCAAGATCACGGAGTTTTTTTTTTTTTTTTGGTTGATGCTAAGTTTGAAAAATATGTTTGTGGATGAGGGACTTGTGTCGCACACACGCCTAGTATCTGGCTTTCGTCATTTGTTGGAGGCCCGTGCCGAACACACGCCTAATGGTTCCTGTTTGGGCGGCTTGTTGACTACTATGTGTTGATATTTATATCGACGATCATATGGTGGACTTTAATAATGGCTCTTCCCCAACATCCTTCATTTTAATTCGCTTCTTTTATTTCTTTATTTTTCTTCGGTTACTAATTGATATCAACACTTATTTATAGAACATTTACACCGCAATTAATGTTAATTTTAAGCTAATTTTGACAACAATTAATAATTATTTCTTCTAAAAATATATATATATATATATTTTTTGAACTTGGGCTGGAAGAGAATTATACCACTAGACCAAATGCCCGTGTCTTGATTTTTAGATATTAATTTCATAAAAAACTAGAATTTCATATAAAATGATATTTTTAGAATTTTTAGGCAGGGTGATTAATCCTTTTATCAGTATACGAGGTGCCGTTACATATATTTTGTCAAACAAGTGATGATAAATAACATTAATTAAACAACGTTGTAGGCAATATCAATATATCTCCCGTCAAGAAAACCAAAAAAAAAAAAAGAAAAAGAAAAGAGTAATCCATTTTAAAATAAACTTCCTTAGGGGAAAATCTAAACACATTTGATTAAGCAACCACAACTTCTCCCTAGCTAGCTACGTGGCAGCTGAAAGGCGGCGGAAAAAAAAGGCGGAGGAGGGTTGGACCCAAACAATGTTTCTTTTTCCATGGAATCTGCAGAAAACAATAACCACAGGGGGGGG